>PVJI01028253.1:0-16723 GCA_004026765.1 Micronycteris hirsuta
AAGTATTAAAAACATGCATGTGAAAATATATTATAAATACTAAAAAATTAAATGCATGTTATCTTTTACTATGTGACTCTTACATTGAAGGTAATGTCCAAGGTGCCATTAAGCAATGAATCTATTTTGAAGGAATTGTCAGAAACAGCAAATTTGCTGACTGCAAGTGACTCACAGCAGGCTGAGAAACCAGTGCCCCCTCCTGGAGAAGCATGTGCCTTTGGACAGCACAGCACACGAAAATCGGGTAAGAGAAAATAATTTGGAAACATTAGTTCCTCTAAGTCCTACAGAAGGGCTGATAAGTATGACCTAGGTCTGTGGGGCGGACTTTGAATGAGCCTGGATTTAAGCTGGGCTCAGCTGAGACTGAAGTTAGCACGGGAGCTTTGGGCAAATCCTATAAATTCTCTGAGCTCTTGAATGCTAATGTGTAAAGTGAAGATAAGGATACTTCATTCATATATTGTTTGAAAACATTAAATTAAATTTAAAACAATTGACACATGCTATTCGTTAAATAAATCCATCTGTCATAACAGCAACCACACTTTATTGGTGCTGTGTGCCCAGGCCGTTACTCAGTGCCTAACACATAATGTGCACTCAGTAAATACTTTATGAATGATTACAGGTTGGCAAATCAAACCTGGCAATGGGAGGATCTAGAAACTAAAATTGAATCAGTCATCTGTAGTTAGTGTGGAGTCTTAGTCTTCTGAACCAATAGTTAACAGTAAAATACCGGAGCATGCAAAAGGACAGGTCATAATTTAATGGGAGGAGATTGTGTGTTATCTGACACAATGGGAACTAACACTCCGGACCCCACCAACCTCGCTCACCTGCTCTTCTCCAACTCAGAACTCAGGAGAAAGGAAATGAATGTGAATATGTACTGCCTACCAGAAGGAAAGGGCCCTGTGTACCAACAGGTCAACGAGCCCCAGGATGATGACTACCTTTGTAAGTGACCCTCACTAAGAAGTGTGTTATGCTACAATAATTTCATCTAGTCCTTTGGTCCCAAAATTGTTCCCTTCCTCTAGTGACCTGGAGTTCAGGATCGAGTCTCAATGATGTGAGTGCGGGACCCCCTCTGAAGCTCTTTGTGTCCAGGAACATGCGCTGTACCTTCCCTAACCCCTGTTCCTCTTGCCTCCAGATTGTGAGAAGTGTGAGAACTTCTTCATCGACAGCTGTGCTGTGCACGGGCCCCCTACATTTGTAAAGGACAGTGCAGTGGACAAAGGGAATCCCAAGCACTCAGCCCTCACCCTGCCCCCTGGGTTGAGAATTGGGCCATCAGGCATCCCTGAGACTGGGCTTGGTGTGTGGAATGAGGCAGCTGATTTGCCAGTGGGTCTGCACTTTGGCCCTTATGAAGGACACATCACAGAAGACAAAGAGGCAGCCAAAAGCAGATACTCCTGGCTGGTGAGAACTATGTACCTCTTCCACTGTCCTCTGGCTTCCCCCATTCCTTCTGAGGCTTGGAGGGACCTCAGCCCTTATGTGCTAGACATGGAGGGGACAACATGGTTAGCTGTGTGTACTGACTGGACGTTACATGAACACAGAGCTCCTGTTTAAAGATCAGAGTGTAAGTGGGAGCAAAGTGGTGCAGACACAAAAGAGTGGCTCCTCCCTTGTGGGGCCCCTGCTCTGATTGGACAGGTAGACAGGGATGTGTAGATGATGAGTAAGAAAAATATCATGTGGTCACACTGGCAGTTGAATCCCCATGCAGGCTGAAAGAGCTTTGATGACAGTAGAGTAAAAGAATCTGACTGTCACCTCCCCACCAAAAAAATAAAAGGTCTTTTACTTCTTTTCTGAAACACAGATCGCCAAAGGGAGAAACCGCTAGGAGTATGTGGATGGAAAGGATAAATCCTGGGCCAACTGGATGAGGTGAGGTCAATATGTCACCAGGTGCCAGAGGGGACACTCATCCCCCACAAGCCCATATAGCTTTCCCTCTCATCATGCCTCACTCAATGGTCTCCCTTAATCCTTTTTCCCTCTTTTTCTCCATTCACTGTTCTTTCATTTCAGGGGACATTTAGGAAAAAAGTATAGCATATGTCCTCAAAATGTGAAGCTCTCTGCTACATATAACTTGGGCACTGGAAAGGACCTTGAAGAGCCTACATTCACCAGGGACACTGGATTACACTTTAATTTATCAAATGAGCATTAATTAAGCACTTACTGTGTTCCAGTTTAGATGAAGGAATACATTACTTAAACAGATCGCACAACCCATGTCCTTATGGAGGACCTCTTGCAGACAGACATAAAAACAGTTGCCTTTAGAAACATTTAACTATAGTTTTCCAGAAATGCACAGTGTCGAGACAGCACAAACCAAGTATGGCCTAAACCTGTGCGGGCAGCAAACCATCCCAGCCTCGCTTCTAGCTAGAGCTGGGCTCTGAGGCCTGCAGAGGAATGGTCATGGGCCCCTTTCATGAGAGGGGCTTTTTTATCAGGGTTAATAGACTGTGAATCAGCTACTAGTATTCTGTTTTCTTTTATTAAGACAAAAAGACCTCCAATTTTCTATGATAACCTTAGGCAGGCAAGTGAATGGTACCCTAAATGTAGGGATGTTGGAGAAAGGCCTCTCAAGAGAAAACAGACGTGGGCTGAGTATTGAATAATTAGTGAGCTAATTTAGAAGGAGGCCCTAGATTAAGCACTAGGTTCTGTTGTGTGAGACAACTTGATTTAGAGTTGGAGAAGCCAGAGATCACTGGATATTATGGCCAATCAGGGTGGAGGTTAAGTCTAGAACTGGGTTTTCAAAACGGTGTTAGGCAGCATTAGCACTGCAAGCAGGACTTGGAGGTAGGAATTCACGTGACGAGCTGACAGATGCTCAGACACTAAACAGAAGGTTCCCCTGGAACGTTAGGGACAGTGGGCAACACCATAGCCTGAGGGTCTTAAGACTCAGTGAGGAGCTGCACATGGATGTAACAGGTAGTGGGAACTCATCTCTGCTTTTCTTTCCCTTCATGTGCCTCAATCCCAGGTATGTGAACTGTGCCCGGGATGATGAAGAACAGAACCTGGTGGCCTTTCAATACCACAGGCAGCTTTTCTACCGAACCTGCCGGGTCGTCAGGCCGAGCTGTGAGCTTGCTGGTCTGGTTCGGGGACGAGTATGGCCAGGAGTTGGGCAGCAAGTGGGGCAGCAATTGGAAGAGAGAGCTTGTGGCCGGGAGAGGTGGTCACTACTGTTCTTCAAAACAGAAAGAAAAGAGAGAATTCTCCACAGAAATATTCATGATCCAACTCTTTTTCTTTTTTTTATTAAAGATTTTATTTATTTATTTTTAGAGAGAGGAGAAGGGAGGGAGAAAGAGCAATGTATGGTTGCCTCTCACATGGCCCTCACTGGGGACCTTGCCTGCAACCTAGGCATGTGCCCCGACTGGAATCGAACCAGGACCTTTTGGTTCCCAGCCCACCCTCAATCCACTGAGCTACACCAGCCAAGTTCATGATCCAACTCTTAAGTAGAAAATCCATTCTAAAGTCAGTAAAGTTTCCAACCAGATGCTTCAGAAATTCACAATGCATTCGTATGCCTTTTACTCTTAGGCAAAACTTTTTTTTATTTTTAAAATATTTCATGCCCCAAATATACAACCCCTTTTAGTGCCAAAAGGCTGAGAGGGCAAAAAAAAAGTTTTCAAGCACTAACCGGCTCTCTCACCAAGGCAGTTTTTCTTACATTTTTATAGCTGTTTATTCTTAATTTTCTTCCATACTTCTAAGTAAAACATTTTTGATAGGCATTAATTATTTTTTAAAGATTTTTCTGTGTCTGGTGTTGCTCAGTGGATTGAGTGCCGGCCTTTGAACCAAAGGGTCACCAATTCCCAGGGTCCTCGACTCCCAGTCGGGGCACATGCCTGGGTTGCAGGCCAGGTCCCCAGTAGGGGCATGTGAGAGGCAACCACACGTTGACGTTTCTCTCCCTTTCACTCCCTCCCTTCCCCCTTTTCTGAAAATAAGTAAATACAGAAATAAATAATAGATCAAATCTTTTTTAAAAATTTATTTTTATAGAGAGTGGAAAGGAGGGAGAAAAACATCAGTATGCAAGGGAAACATTCATCAGTTGTCTCTCACACACCCCCAAATTGCACAACCGTGGCATGTGCCCTGACTGTATCGAACTTGTAACCTTTCAGTTTGTGGGACAACACCCAACCCACTGAGCCACACCATTCAGGCAGGGCACATTCGTTCGTTATTTCAGTGAATTGTCACGTGAGATCCCACTCTGTAGCACACAGTATCCTGGGACTTGGAAATACAGATGAACGTTAGGATGAGAATCACTGCTCTTCAGGAGCTGATGGGTGAAGGAGGGAAACCCAGCACGCATGCCATCATGTGTGTAACACTACACAGTGGTTAGTGCTTTTGAGAAAGCTAATCCAGGACAAGTGCCTAGGGATCATGTGAGGGGAGGGGCGGTGTGGCAGGTGGTTCTGGAAGGGCTCTCTCAGGAGATAACATTTATGAACTTACCCGTGGGCAAAGAATCCCAACCAGAGGGAACAGCTAGTGCAGGGAACAAAAGAGGTGGGGCCTTGAGTTGGCTCAGGGTCACTCAGGTCTCCGTCTCAGCATAAAGGGTAAGAACGGAGTTCACATAGAGGCTTAGCAGCCTGGAAATGCAGTGCCGATGATCCAAGTTGACACACGAGACTTTCCAGAGTGCAAGTGTGCAGTCAGCTGTAGCATGGTGTGTTCTCTGTTCTGATTATGCTCTGTTAATTTTTAAAAAATAAACCCCAGTGGGGAATCCCCTCAGAGATTACTTCATCTCCAAGTGAGAGAGCATGGTGGATTGGCCAGAGAGGAACAGGAGTCAGGCGTGTAAGAAGTGTGGTTGGAGAAACATTTTGAAACAGGGCTTCTTAGTGTATTTGAAATGGACTAACACTGAATGAAATGAAGCATAAATATTTGGTGTGAGGCTTGAGGAATGACTTTTTTAAAGATTTTTTAAATTTTTTATTTATTTTGAGAGAGAGGGAAAGGGAGGGAGAATGAGACAGAGAAATATCAACGTATGGTTGACTCTCACAGGGCACCCACTGGGGACCTGGCCTGCAACTCAGGCATGTGCCCTGACTGGGAATCCAACCGGCGACCCTTGGCTTCACAACCCTGCACTCAATCCACTGATCCTCACAGGCAGGGGCAGGAAAGACATTTGATTTTATTGTTTTGAAAACTGAAAGAGAAGCAATTCCTAGTTGGGGCCTGCAGTTTTCCTCTTTACATGACTTAGAGGATACCTGTAGTTGGGAAAGGTCACGGCAGTTCAGAGAGTGACACGGCCTCTCAGGCTCCTCGGAAGTCCCTAGTCTGGGCAATATTACCAAAGACCCCTGAGGTGGGCTTTCTGGATTTCTGAAGAGGATTCACTGCATAAAAATAAAAGAGGAAAGTAGACTGTGTGTGGACACTTTCTGGGAGACAGGGCTTGGGTTGTCACTGCAGTAAGAAGGATTCATGGGGCAGGTCTTATCAGGAGACTAATCATACGGCCCAGGCATTCTTGTCAACACCTGCACTGACCAGACCTTTCTCTTTCAGCAAAATCAAAACCAGAGATCCACCCATGGCCCTCCTGCTCTCTGGCCTTCTCCAGTCAGAAATTCCTCAGCCGACATGTGAAACTCAATCATCCCTCTCAGATTCTGCTGGGAACATCTGCAAGAAAACACCTCCAAGCAGAGGAACCCTATCCGGAGGATCAGAATCAGCAGCAGCAACAGCTGGAATGATAAGGTCAAAGAAAGGTCCAAACCTTTGCTTAAAAGGATCAGTCAGAGGAGAATCTCAAGACCCCTTTTCCAACCTTCCAAAGAACGAATGAGGAGCTCTAGAGAGCATGAGAGAACAATGGAGGAAGAGCCCCATAAAGGCCAGAAAGAGAGTCCAGAGGACACAGGCAAGTTATTTGTGAAAGTAGGAATGTCAAGAGTTGTAAAAGTAGAACATGGAAGGTGTTGGCAAGACTTCAATGATGGGTCACGTCTCATCACACACCAGAGAACACACACGGGAGAAGCCCTGTGTTTGCAGGGAGTGTGGGCGAGGCTTTACACAGAAGTCAAATCTCATCAGACACCAGAGGACACACTCAGGGGAAAATCCCTAAGTTTGCAGGTGGACTGAGTGAGTCATTAGCATTAAGTCGCATATCAATGGCCATAGGAAGTCCAGGGCCCTTAACTCTCCCCAGGATTGTAATTAGTCCAGAAGTAACTTGTTAAACAAACCCTCCAGTTTCATGACAAGATGAGATGGACAAACATTTCCGTAGTGATAAAGGGATGTCAGCAGCAATCTCGTTCATGGTTTTTTGACCTCCTATTCTAAAACGTTTTGTCTCCATACACATTGAAGCCCAATGCCTCATTCTCCCCATCACTAAAAGCAGAGGGTTCCTGAAGAGCCACAAAGAACTCATACTCTCAGCCACAGAAATTCAACTCCTGCAAATGTGTAAATCTGGAGTCAGTCTACTTTGCTTACTGCCCAGAGAGGGATTTGAGACAGACTCACCGGGGAAGGGAATTCCCCAGACTCCTGGGAAGGGGGCCTTTTCTCCTAATCAGCTCCCTACCCCTCCTCCCTTGGCTTCTCTTGGCTCTTCTGGTTTCCTTCAACCTCTGGAGCCTTAGGTGAACGGCATGGAGGGATGTATGCTTGGGCACGGACGTGAGCCAGGATCACATCTGTGCACCTGGTCTTCCTCACTCCTTGCTGCCCCTTCAGGGTCAGCATTTTATGGTGCACAGCATACAGATTCCACATCAGTCCATAGTGGGTGTGAGTCTCAGCTCTGCTCCAACTGTGTGAGCTAAGGTAAAATTCTCAGCTTCTTTCTGCCTGCTTCCTAGTCTGCAATGGAAATGGGAACTACAGGCTTTTGGTTTGACATTCGAAGTTGAGCGAGTACAGACAGTCTGGCATGAGGATTGCTGAGATAAGAAGTCCTGCTGAACAGCCTTCAATGACCATGTCTTCCGGGTCTCTAGTGCTGGACAAAGGAAGAGAAGGACAGGGTAGGGGTCTGTAGCCAAATTCAGAATTTGAACAGACACCACTGCCTTCCCCACATAGACTCAGCTGCCCTGAGAAGGAGGCCTGAGGTGGGGGATACGCTTCCCTCCAGGTCACCACCCTCCCACTGACCCTGCACACCCTCAGAGCCCCCTCAAACAGGCAGGTGCTACTGAGAGTGACCTGTGAACCAAGACCCGAGCCCACCCCTTGCTGAGGACGGACACTGTAGACACCATCTGCCCGCACTGGTGGAGAGATGGTAAGCCCAGTCAGGGAGGACGAGGAAGACATGTGTCACCCACTAACTCAGCAGTCCTGCGCCTGGTCTGATTTTATTGTCAGATGTTCAGCATCACAAGAAACACCATGCTAACACTCTTAAATTCTAGGTATCATTTCCACTATCTGGGAAAGAAGGGCTTTGAAACTATTCATCCCAGGGCCTAGAAGATTGGGAGGGGGTCCACAGCTCTCAAGGAAAGGACCCAGAACAAATTTGGCTAATTGCTTGCCTCTGGCCACTATCTGTCTTATGAGAGGGTCCCTAGTGCTTACAGGAAGAGCCCATTGATAACTTTGGGTAACTGCCTCAACTTTAACTGTCTCCTCTTGATCTGTTTTACAAGATGACCAAATGGGGTCTGAAGCAAGATAAGGATTCAGGCTAACAATCCCCACACATACCTACATTTGGGTAGTCTCGTCCCCCATGGAAGCTGGTACCACTTTCACCCACCAATCAATATGTAACTTCTCCCCCAATCCCAGCAGCTATATAAGTCCTCGGGACAAAGGACCTGGTGTTCTTGCCACCCAAGCTCTTGCCTTTCACTCCTACCTCAGTAAGACCTATCCTCTTCCATGAGAGTATCACTAATAAACCCTGCTTGCATGCTAATACACTTGCTGATCTGTAATCCTTTATACTGAGCTGGCAAGAAGAACCAAGTTTCTCCTGTGACAGGTGCACCCAGTCTGCATGTGGTGTTCATGAAACCCACAACACAGCAGCTTCTGTAATGCACTTTCCTTGTACCTGGGCCCCACAGGGCTTCATACACCACTGATAACATCTCAAAATTTGTACTTATTGTATGTTTAAGCTTTTGTTTGTGAAGTGAAGTCTGATGGGATAATGGGCATGCACAATGTTGGTCACTCCTGGCCACCCATTCCCAGATATCGTCCACAATGACCCAAGAGCACAAAATTCCCATGGACCCAATGGGTAGGAATCCAGCAGGATTCAGGGTGAGAACAGGGTAAACATCTACATCTGCATGAGCATAAGGAAGGTGCTAACAGCTCCCAGAGGTCACGCTTTTCTTAGAACCAGGGCTGAGTTCACAGAGATAGCAAACAATTCGTGAGGACCCCATCATACCCTCTCCTGCATGAGGGAGACCTAAGCATGACCCACCCTGTTCCTGCTGGAGTGGATTCATCAAAAGGGGGACACCCACCGCCATGACCTGGAAAGATGACCTTTCTGTCCCAGTGCCAGGCTTGTGAAGAAGAGTGTCTACATAAACTATGTGGATTTCAATAATAAATATCCACTATTATTTTCTTTTATGCTTTTTTAGAGGAAGGTGTATTTCTTGAGTTTTGTTTCCCTTCCCCGTTTCTCCCCCTACCAGCACAGCCCAGAGACAACACCCTAAACTCAACATTCTGTGGTTTTCAGGATGGGCCCTGGAGAGGGGCAGAGTCCTGGTGTCATGCTGGCAGAGGGGCTGGCACTGAGATGCAGTGAGGAGGGGAGCCCACAGACTGCCTGGTGATGGTCACCACCACCCACCAGGACAGACCCTGGACCTCTCCCAGAAGGCTTAGCGATCCAAGATGAGCAGACAGAGGTCTGTTCCTCTCCCTCCCCTTCAGCAGCAAACCACATTCCTAGTGTAGCTGCCAGCCTCCAAGGTGTCCCCCAAATCCACATGCTGTCACCCCTGCCCTTCTACAGTCCCTCCTTCACACAACCAGGATGATCTGTGCTGTGCAAACGGTGTGTGGCTCTCCAAGCTAAGTCCTAAACAGGCCCTTTTGTTTCAGCCTTGCTCACATAGTTCACACTGTCTCAGACCACCTTGTGCGGGGAGCTGGGTGTTTACACACCCCTCCCACCCACCTGTCAGTGGCTGGCAGCCACCATCCTTGTTTTGAAGAGGAGGCTCCAAGACGTGAGTGTAGCCTGACGTCTGCTAGATTCTGAGTCTCTTGTCCTTGACAGGCAGCTGAAGTCACTGTCCTGTCCCTATGACACCTGGTGGACCACCAAGGCCACTCCAGCTGCATCGCATGCTTCCCAACTCCTCCACATGACACTGTGATGGACCTGGATGGGGCAGGTCAGTGGTCCTTGGGAAAAACGACATCAGTGGCTGAGGCGACAGGACAGCATGGTCACCTGCCTCCATCACACACTTGACTGTGATTACAGATGCCACCACAGCTATGGCCAGCCCCACCTGGTTTATGTTCTGATTGTCTGCCGCCCAGGTAAGGGAGCTGCGGGCTGGCTTGGGGACCATAGCAGGGCAGGTGAGAGGGTCAGTGGCCAGAATGGTCAGCCACGAACACAGAACAGCTCACTGCCCTGCACAGCTGGGGTCAGGTAAGCCCTTCTGAAATTTTCAGATTTGTCTTTGACACCCAGACCCTGACCTGTCTGTCCTTGGTCTGGCCCCAGGTCTGGCCCTGGTCCTAATTCCCCTGGACAGTGTCTGCAAGCCTCTGGGAGCCGCCCTTGGGGAGGTATGTCACCCACAGCTGTTGTCTTCAAAGATCAGACTTCTTAAAAGTTACTAAAAAAAACTTTTAAAAAAATAATTTTTTTAAAGTAACAGATAGTTCCTGTAACATTTTGAAATTTGTGCTTTAAGATCTTTCACAGACTCTCATACTTGACGGGGACATTATTGTTTTTTTTTCTGATGATATGTAGTTGTTTTTTTAAAAAGTGACTTTTGGAAATACAGAAAATAAAGCCACCCATAATTCCATGATCCATAGGCACACCAACTAACACAGAGAGTTAGAGCTTTCTGTGCAGGCACACATGGGCACACCCGCACAGCTTTCCTTCACAAACGGTACAGAGCCCCGTCTGACTTCCTGAGCTGCCTCTTTCCCTTCCAAATGCCTTGAACACCTTCCTTCGGTTTCCACAGTTACACTGGGTCCCACACCCGGGCTGGGTTGAGGTTTCACCAACCCCCTTGTTGGACAAGAATGGTGTTTCCAGGGAGAGTCTGTGTAGCACATCTCGGCCTAGTTCCGGTATGGATATGCATGTGCAGTGTGTGCAGGGCATTCAGGGCCCAGGAAAGCTCTCCAGTGCCCTGCATTTAAGGGGAAGGCTCACTCCACCTGCAGGCCTCACAGGATGTGAGCATCTTCCTCTCAGCCTTCTTCTCCTCAGGAAGGTCTTTCAAAATCCTTGATGCCATGGTGGGGGTGGGGACACTGCTTTCTGGGGAGCAGAGGAGAACCATGACTCTGCGTGGTGGCTCTCAGGTGGGACCACGGGCACTGTCCTCTGTGCCCTAGCCCACTTCTCTTTGGTTTTGCAGTTTTTTTGCCCAGGTGATGCCTTCTGATGAGGGCCCCCAGGATGCCTCAGACACTGTGGTTGGTAATGGAAGGTCAGGACGCAGTAAACCCGAGCCCTTCCCACAGGTCAGCGTGGCGCTGACAGCTGCTGGTCTTACTGGACAGTTAGGCTTGTGCTGTGGTCTCTCTCCTGCTTTTCTTTTAGGAAGCTCTCTCTGGCCACCAGATGGACATACCGATGTTCCCCAATGCCCCCCCTTGTTCTCAACAGGCAAAGGAGAGACTGGACTATCCCTCCCATCTACTTCCCAGAGAATGTCTGAGGCCCATTCCCAAAAATATAGGTCAGGAATTGACAGACCTAGGCAGGCCTAGGAGGAATGGAAATTGCACTGTGGGAATCTGTCTGCCTGGGAAACTGCCTGCCGACCCTACCCAGGACAAACAGATGCTCAGCTAAGATTGGGGTCTGGGGTCGGCCTATCAGACATAACAGGATCCAGCTTTAACCTGAGGCCGACAAGATGTATCAAGAACAATGGTCAGCAGAAACGCACCCAACCACCAGCTCTAGTCAATCAAACTCTGACACCCCAGCCAGTTACCCTTCACTGATTTTTTGCTTAAAACCCTGCCCTAAGAACAATCGAGCAAGTCCCAACCTCCCTTGGTTGGCTTCACTTTCTCCACTTTTCCCCACTAATAAACCCTGCTCCTTAGCTGGCTGCATCTGTCTGGTTTCTTAAATGACTCCGACCTAACAGGAATGGCAAAGGGCAAGCTCTGATCTCATTCAAAGAGCCCTGCTGAGGGGATTTAGACTTGATGGGGATTGTTCTTTGCAGGTTCTGTTCCTGTGTCATCTTCACATCAAATCGAACAAGGACGAGAAAGTCTGGGTTTCCTACAGCATCATTGGCCCGGGCACTGACCCACCTCTTTTTCTTTATCCTCTCCCAAGGACATTTTTTTCTCATTGCTTTTGCGGGGAGCGGGTGGAGAGAGAGAAACGTCAATGCGATGATTGGTTGCCTCCCATACATGTCCCGACCAGGGATCGAACCCTCAACCTAGGTACGTGCCCTGACTGAAATTGAACACCCAACCTTTCAGTTACGGGATGATGCTCCCACCAACTGAGCATCTGACCATGGCTGAAAACCTGCTTTTGGTATTTGGTATAAGAAGGGAAAGTCGGTGGCTGCAGGTGACAACAACCTTGGACAGGGAGAAGCAATCTGCCCTGTTGCGAGTGTCTCCTGTGTGGTTCTAGAACCACAGTTCTAGAAGACTGAGTGTCTTCAGGGGGTTCTAGAACCAGGGGTGACTGCCTCACTTCCCAAACGGTTCAGACAGCCACTGGTCTTGTGAAGTCATTCATGACACATTGTTAAGCCCCTTTCACGTTCCAGAGGCTGCACACGAAGGTAAGAGGGTGGAGGGCAGGGCTGGGCGTGGATCTGAGCTGTGCATATTTCTGCTCCGTCTTCTGGGCCTGCATTTTGTCCTCCTGGCAGCGAGGGGCTCCTGCACTTCCAGACTCACACTCGTCCAGTCCCAGAGACAAGGAGGAAGGGGGGCAGGAGCCAGTTCCTTTTGCACTGGGAGGCCGCTACTGCCAGGCTTGTTACAGCTGGGAAGCCCTCCCCTCTCTGGATGAAGCCACCATTTGTGTCTTTTGATCCCTAGACAGAGATGCCAGGACACAGACAGAGAATGGCAGGGGTTTGTGCCCTTATTCCCAATGACGGAAATGTGAAGACACGTCTGGTCCCGAGCAGTAAACCCAGCACTTCCCCCATGGTGACAAGCAGATGTTGGGGTCTCACCTGGGGCTGTCAGGCATTCCAGCTGGGCTTTACTGAAGAGTGCACAGGCCTGACTCAGGACGGAGAAATTTGCTCCCCTCAGAAACACAGTCAGAAGGGCTGTGACAGGGAGGTGGGGGATGGGGGAGACTGGCAGCAGGAGACATTCCAGACCTGACTTCTGGCTCTGTCCCCAGCCCTGCAGGGCTGAGGGCCACAGTCAGGGCCTGAGGGTCTGCAGTCTTGGTCACTGCTGCCTCCTCCTCCTGCCAGCGGTGCACCTTGGATCAGGGCTGCGAGGTGTTTCGGCCCCTGCAGGCGGGATTGGGGCTCCTTGTCTGACTGGACTCTGGGTCTTGGGGTAGGATGAAGCTGATGGTCAGCTGGGAGCCTGTGAGGAGCCATCCCGCCCCTGACCCCAGCTCCCAGCCCTGCTCCTGCCAGCACCCCTGACTGTGGTGTGTCTCCACCAAACATCTCACTTGGCTGTCTTGGTATTTGGTTTATTTTTTCTTTGTAAGTGTCATTTGCACAACTCTAAATGCCCATGGTTACAGCTTCAGAATGGAAAGAGCAAAAGTAAAATAACATAAATAGAAAAAAATTGACCATATTTTGCTATAAAACAAGTTTCAACAAAGTTCCATTGAATGAAATTATATAAGGCATGTTAGTTGTTCTCATTGCTAATAATCTAGAAATCAGGAACAGAAGGTAACTAGAAACTCCTTTTATTTAGATGTTATAAAGTACACTTCTAAATAACCCCCCAAACAAATCACAATTAGAATTAGAAATAACTTAAACTGAGTGATAATAAAAATACGGCATAGCAAAGCCAGATCATTCGGGTTTCACAATCCATCAAGATCAGTGGTTCTCAAGCACAAGTGATTTTGCCCCCAGGGGGACATTAGGCAAAGCAGGAACACATTTCAGATTGTCATGAGGGAGGAGGTCGGGGAGGGTGTTACTGTCCGGCACTGAATAGAGGTAATGGTGTTACAGGCAACCTCCGTACTACTAAACCGCAGAGACATCTCCCGCCTGCAAAAGGGGGGCAGGGGAGAACCCAAGCCACCTGTACTTTGTTCTTTGTCTAAAATGTCAGTTACCAGCCCAGTTACAGAATGTCAGTTACAAGCTTTCCTGCCAAGCTGCAGGCTCAGCCACCCATAACCAGTAAGGTATACGCCTCCCCCATACAGCTGCTCCTTCCTGATACAGCAGGGCGCCAAGAAAACGCCCCAAATAAGGTAGTCGAGTCTAACTTCCGCATCTGCTTCTGTACCCTGCTTCTGCCACGTAGACCAGGAAGTCAGCACCACATAAAAGCAGCTTACACCGGCCATTCGGGGCCCAGAATTTGGAGAGTAGCTCCTCTGGGACCACGCACACGTGTAAAATAAAAACTTGTGCTCCAGACCTCTCCAGTGTCCGGTCGCTTCATTTTCTGTAACAATGGATGCTAATAAGCACCTACAATGCAGAAAAATTCCCCAGGAGAAATAATTATTGACCCAAAAGTTCCTCAGTACTGTTATCGGGAAGACCCAAGTTAGGGGACTTAGGTGGCTTCCCCTCCTCGGTTCTCATCCTGCTCCAAAGAATGGATCCAGGCAAGGGACAACAAGCACAGTGAAAGTGAGGTGCCAGGTTTATTTGTGCAATGCACTCGACGGCTAAAGAACAAGAACAACAAAAGCTCACCATCTTGCAAAGATTGGCGCGTGTCCTAGGCTGAGAAGACACAATAAAACGTCAGGAGGCAGAAGGCTTTGACACCTTAGGAGACGGAACCACACTGTGATACCCCACGGCGCACATCTGAGGGTCACTGCTTCTTTCCATTGCCAGTACATCACTCGTTCATAGCTGTTCTATAATATAACTAGACTCAATAATCTTAGTCTTTTAGTTCCCAGAATTTACCATCTGAAATTTCCCTTTTGAAAATGTGGACATTTGCCCGGCTGGTGTAGCTCAGTTGATTGAGCATGGGCTGGGAACCAGGCAGTCCTGGTTCAATTCCCAGTTGGGGCACATGCCTGGATTGCGGGCCAGGTCCCCAGTGAGGGCCATGTGAGAGGCAACCATATATTGCTCTTTCTCCCTTCCTTCTCCTCTCTCTAAAAATAAATAAATAAAAATCTTTAAAAAAAAGAAAGAAAAAGAAAATGTGGACATTTGCCATATTATAAGTTCCTTAGATTACCTACAAGGGGCACACTTTCACTTACAAGATACTTCTTATTTCTGAGTACTTGAACACTATGCATCTAGGCCCAAATCATCTAAAATGCTAAGAATGCTGTTACTACTTTATTTAGTCACTAATGAACTTGTAACTAACAAAAATAATTTTTCTAACTCTTCACATTGTCTTCTTCATGTTTTCTTCCAAGCTTTAGCTTTAAGTTGTATATAACTAAAATAATGCGATTATTATTATTACATGATAGCTTACTTACCTTGAAACTCATTACAATCAACTTTTACACTATTACAAATAATAAAATTAAGTCATATGTGGGAGAAATTACATGTATAATTAAATATCCTTTATATACAAAAGAGTAAGTTAAGGATATAATTTTTAAAAAGACACAATAGCAACAAAACAGGTAAAATGCCTGGGAATAAACTTAACAAGAATGTGCAAGATCCATATGAACCAACTCATAACATGCTACCCAATAAAAGACACCTGAACAGCACCGACTGGGGTGCTCGGTGGCTTGAGTGCTGTGCCACAGACCTAAAGGTCACCAGCTCGATTACCGGTCAGGGCATGTACCTGAGTTGAGGGTTCGGTCCCCAGTTGGGGGCACGCTAGAGGCAACTAATCAATGTTTCTCTCTCTCTCCCCCTCCCATCCTCTCTCTCTAAAACTAAATAAGATATTTTTTTTTTCAAAAAGACACTTGAACAAGAGGAGAGTAACAGCATGTTCTTGGATAGAAAAATATATAATGATCTCAATTTCCCAGTTACCTATAAATGTAATATGATCTAGATTAAAATATCAGCAAAAAAAATTTTAATCATCACCTTGTTGCAGAAAATTCACTCACACATGTACAAAGAGGTGGTGGAATACGACACTTTTATTATTATACATGCACGGGCCCAGAGGGAAGTCAAGTACCCAGATTCTGAGCCACGAACAAAGGCAAGAACTAGTTTATATACATTATATAAGGCTACAGAAACATATATCATTCATAAGCAGGTTCACAGAAACGAAAAGCAGAGCGGTAGTTGGGAAAAGATAAGTTTCTAAGGGTGCGGAAGCATATATCACTTGGGGTGTCATAGCATGAGGGCATGAGTGAGTTCACAGAGTTCACAGAGCCAGCTGTTCCCAGGAACAGATAAAGTTTCCTTGGTTACTCTCCCAAGAAGGAGTCTAATTCGGGCTATGCATGGCTGCATTCCCTGCTGGTGAAGCAAAGAAGATTGCTGAGGCTGATCAAAGCAGTTAATTACCAAGCAGTTCTGTGGGAATGCAGGGTGCAGGGAAGTTACAAAATGAGTTAGCTATAGATTATAAACTTTACAAACAGAATTAGTTTTCCAATATATGGCCGGGGGGGGGGGGTGGTTACAGCCTGTCCCCTGGGCTTATATTTGTTACATTTATTCCAACAACCTGAGGACAAGCTTATTGATTTCAGAGAGAAGGGAAGGGAGGGAGAGAAACATTGAAGGGTTGCCTCTCGTGCGTGTCCCTACTGGGGATGAAACCTGCAACCTAGGCATCTGCCCTGACTAGAGCTCAAACTACAACCTTTCGGTTTATGGGATTCTTATGGGAGAAGCTCAGGTGTCCTTGCCGACACAGTGAAGAACTACAGACCAGCCAGTGTATTAGTGAGCAAGCAGGGTTTACTAGTGATATGTTCTCATGGAAAAGAATGGGCCTTGCCAAGGTGGGGGTGAAAGGCGTAGATTCCAGCCAGGGCAAGGTAAGGGCAGCAACAGGCCAGGGCAAGGGTGGCAAGAGTCTCGGGTCCTTGGTCCTGAAGACTATGCAGTTGGCAGGATGGGGGTGAAGAAGTTACATATTGATTGCTGGGTAAAGGTGGTGCTAGCTGCCACGGGGGACATGACTACCCAAACGTATGTATGTGTGGGGGTCTGTTAGCCCGAATCCTTATCTCACTCCAGACTCCAATTGTGCATCTTGCTGTAAAACAGATATGTGACAGGAGCCAGTTAAAGCTGGGGCAGTCACCCCAAGTTATTTATGG
>PVJI01028254.1:0-16733 GCA_004026765.1 Micronycteris hirsuta
GGGGGTGGTAGTGAGAGAGGAGTCCTCAAGATCAGGGCAACTGTCAGAGAAGTGGGAGGAAAAGGGGCTGAATCAGGCGGAAAAGCAGAGCTCGAAACGGAGGGACAATGGCCTTCCACCTTGAGTAATGGCGCATTGGGTGATGTAGAATCCCAGCCCCAGACATAACCTAAAAACCTGGATACAAAGCAAAAACTGCCTTGTCAAAAGTATGAAAGAGCTGGTAAGATAGTAAGGAATTATTGGACAGAGATAAGGGATGGGTGGGGACCCACGTGGTAGAATATTACACAGTGATTAAAAAGGAGGAGCCACGGCACAAAACACACACACAGATGACTCTCACACAGGAAGTTGAGCAAAGAACAATACACAAAATAATTCATATGGTGTGGTGTCCTTTAAAGTTAACAACAGGGACCACTAGGCCGTAGTAATTAGGAAGGCACACTTCGGTGATGACACTATAAGGAAGCAAAGTGCCCTGGCTGGTGTAGCTCAGTGGATCGAGCGCGGGCTGGGAACCAAAGGGTCCCAGTTCAATTCCCAGTCAGGGCACATGCCTGGGTTGCGGGCCAGGTCCCCAGTGAGGGCCATGTGAGAGGAAACCACACATTGATGTTTCTCTCTCTCTCTTTCTCCCTTCCTTCTCCTCTGTCTAAACATAAATAAATAAATAAATATTGTTTTAAAAAAGAAGCAAAGCAAGACAGTAAGCTGGCACAGTGGTCATGTCTGGGAGGGGAGAGGTGTCAAGGATGTTCTGGTGATTTATTTCTTGACCTGGGTGATGGTTTTTATTTTATAACTTGGTTGTGTTTTATTTTTATGTTCAGTGCAATTTTATACAGTGGGTTATACTTAACAATTAAAAAATGTTTTTTGAGAAAAGGAGAGAAGGATTCACTTCCAGTCGAGACAGGTGCAGCAGTCCCCCCCTGAGGAGAGATGGGTCCCAGTCCCACCCTGGGCCCCCCAGCCTGAAGCACCAGTGCCCGGAGGAGGAGTTCTCACATCTTCTGGGTGAGAAAACAAGCGAGGGAAGCAGCTGAGTGAGACACAGTGTTACTGGAGGCCCCGGCATTCCTGAGGAGCTTGTACCCAGACTTACTGGCTCACACACTCGCTTGTTCTAAGTTTGCAGGGAAAACAGCTCAAAAAGGCGCTAGTGACCTAAGGGGAGGAACTGAACTGACCAGCTTCGGGGTGAGGGCTGGAGGGGCGGTTGTCAGGGCAGCTCTCTCTGCGGATAAAAGTGCTGGCAGGCACCGGTGCTCTTTTGCTGAGCTCTTCCCTTGCCCAGCCTGCCGGTGCAGGCGGACACCAAATCTGAGCTCCCGATGGACCCCGCACTGTTCACCTGCCCTGAGGGCTTCCAGAGACCCTGTCCCACCCGACCCCTGCGCGCAGCCCACGCCATTTCCAGTGCTTTTCTGCACAAGTGGCCTTCCTCGGCACGTGCTGGGGACTTTTCTAAAATCTCTCAAAGATCCGCAAACCCCGATCAAGCAATGGCTGGCTTTGGCACGCCCTGTACCACCTTCTAAGTGGCTCCAAGCCCAGAACAAGCAGTGACAGGGCTCCTCTTGCATTGGGGCACCCATCAGGTGGCTCCAAGCCTGGCACAAGCTGCGGCCAGTGTTGGCTTGGAACGTGGCTTCAACTGCGTGGCCACAAGCCCAGCACAAGTGGTTGCTGGCCTCAGCTCACATCGTGGTGCCCACCAAAGGGTCCAAGCACAGCACTAGTGGCAGCCGGCCTTAGTTGGCGGCATAGGGTCTCCCAAGCACCTCCGGCACAGTGGCCACCAACCACATATTACTTTATAAGCTCCCACCAGGTGGCCCCCAGCCAGGCACAAATGATGGCTGGCATTAGCCTGCATTGGAACCCCTTCCAAGCGCCTCCAGAACCAAGACACCTGGTGGCCAGCTTCAGACCACACCAGAGCACCCTCAGCTCCATAAATGGCACACCCAAAGGGTGGATGCAGCAGGCATTGGAGCCCCACTGAAGAGACTCATGCTCCATGGGAGGAGCCCCCACAAAATAGCTTGTCTGCTGTAGTCACGGTCAGTTCTCCCTCCCAGCCAGCCAGCCACTGACTGACTTGCCAACAGAAATCAAGGCTTGACTACAACAGGAAGGCATGGACAACCCACACAAGAGACCCCCCTGGGACACCTGGCTCAGGTGAACAGGGAGATTGCACTACTGGGTCCCACAGGACACCTGCTAGATAAGACCACTCTGCCAAGCCTGGGAAATGTAGCCGCTCGACCTAATACACAGAAACAAACACAGGGAGGCTTCCAAAATGAGGAGACAAAGAAACATGGCCCAAATGAAAGAACAGATCAAAACTCCAGAACAAGAGCTAAACCAAAAGGAGAAAAGCAATCTATCAGCTACAGAGTTCAAAACACCGGTTATAGGGATGCTTGATGAAGTTAGGGAAGGAATAGATGAACTCAGCGAGAACTTACACAAAGACATAGAAACTTTAAGAAAAGAACCAGTCAGAAATGAAGAATACAGTAACTTACATGAAGAATGTGTTTAGGGAACCAACAGTAGAGTGGATGAAGCAGAGGATCAAATCAGTGATTTGGAAGACAAGGTGGCAGAAAACACCCCGTGACAACAGCAAAAAGAAAAAAAAGAATCTAAAAAATCTAGGACAGTTAGAGGAACCTCTAGCATAACATCAGCTGTACCAATGCATATGACAGGGGCACCAGAAGGAGAAAGAGAGAGAGAGAGAGAGAGAGAGAGAGAGAGAGAGAGAGATAGATAGATAGAGAGAGAGAGACTGAATACCTACTTGAAGAACTAGTGACAAAAACTTTCCTGACCTGGGAAAGAAAACAGACACACAAGTCCAGGAAGCACAGAGAGTCTTAAACAAGATGACCCCGAAGAGGCCCACACCAAGACACACAATAATCAAAATGACAAAACCTAGAGACAGAAAGAATCTTAAAAGTAGCAAGAGAGCAGTTAGTTACCTACAAGGGAGCTCCCATAAGACTGTCAGCTTATTTCTCAACAGAAAATTGGCAGGCCAGAAGGGAGTGGCACAAAATATTCCAACTGATGAAAAGCAAGGACCTACAACCAAGATTACTTTACCCATCAAAGCTGTCATTTAGAATCAAAGGCGCAATAAAGAGTTTCCCAGACAAGAAAAAGCTAAGTGAATTCATCGCCATTAAACATGTATCACAAGAAATGTGAAAGGGACTTCTTTAAACAGAAAAGAAAAGGTAAAAAATGTGAGTAAATATAGGAGACTATAGGAAAGAAAAATTTTCACTGACAGAGGCAAACGTTTAGTGAAAGCAGTGGGTCAGCCAACGACAAAGCTAGTATGAAGGTTACGAGGAAAAAGTTTCAAGAAGAGCTCATGTAATTACAACAGATGAAGGAATACACACCCGCACACCCGCACACACACACACAAACAGTAACAACAAAAGCAGAAGGAGGAGGGTAGGGGGCTGGGCGAAAAGGTGAAAGTATTAAGAAGTACCCATTATCAGTAATAAAAACAGTTACGGCAAGCCCTGGCCGGGTAGCTCAGTTGGTTGGAGCACCCTCCCCATGCACGAGGGTTGTGGGTTTGATTCCCGATCCCCAGTTGGGGCGTGCATGGGAATCAACCAATGGATGCATGGATGGGTGGAAGAGCACATCGGTGTCTCTCTCTAAAATTAATCAATCAATAACAATTCTTAAAAAATAGTCCTGGCGATGTAAAGCACTACAGAGGTTCTATAGTCAATAATATTGTAATAACTGTGTACGGCGCCAGATGCAGCTTGGACTGACCAGGGCCATCGCTTTGTCAGTGACATAAACATGTAACCACTGTGTGGTACATCTGTACGACATAATGTAATATTGCATGCCAACTATAACCAGAAAAACAGTTTTTAAAGGGGATAAAAAGAGCCCTGGTGGGGTGGCTCAGGTGTTTGGAGCACGGACCTGTGCACCCAAAGGTTGCCGACTCGATTCACGGTCAGGGCACACACCTAGGTTGCGGGTTTTGTCTCCAGTCAGGGCGCATACAGGAGGCAACCCATCAACATTTATCTCTCCCTAAAGATCAATAAATCTTCCGTGAGGATTTAAAAAAGAACAGAAGGTTTAACAACTTCCAAATCTTGTGTGGCCTGGAGCACACGGCCCCCTGGTGACTTCGGCCCGTGCTCTGGAGGCCGGGGTGCAGGAGAGGGAGGACTGAGGCGGGCAGCGAGGTGGTGAAGGGACAGAGGTGGCTGAGAACACAGGGCAGAGGGGAGGCCTGGGGGCTGCGGAGAGAGAGGGTCTCCTGGAGAGTGAGGAGACCCACAGGGCAGGGTATACAAGGGTTTCGCTCTGCTGGGGGAAGGAAGGAGGCCTGAGCCCCAGCGGGGGGGAGGCGGGTGTCTGGATCAGAGGCCGTGTGGGGGACGGGGCTCTGTCGGGCGGAGCGGGTGCAGTGGGTGGGCTGCGCGCCTGAGTCACGACAGAGGATTTGCTGGGTTGCCATCCAACCTCTGGATCCCCCCGCTGGCAGGCCCAGGCTGCCTGCCCTGCAGTTTGCCTTTCCAGCCAGCAGAGGGAAGCCGCCTTCCACAGATGCTCCAGCTTCAACCTGCAGTGGAAGGAGGCCAGCCTTAGGGGCCCCACAGCTCACCATGGGGTGGGTGCTATGCATAGGGGACCGTCTCGCTGTCCATCCCCAGGCAAACGTTTCCCCTCCAGATGATCCAGCCTGCCCTCCCACGCCTCCTATCCTCAAACTCCCAGCTCTGCAGTTCTGATGGGTACCCTCTGCAGAGAACCACCTATGGAGTCCAGAGAGGTACAGTGACTTGCCTGAGGTCACACAGCAAACCCTAAACCTCAACTTTGGCCTCTGTCATGAGCCAGCACCACAGCAAGTAGTGGGGGCAAAGGATGGGGCTTGGGACATGAGCCATCTCCCAGCACTGAAGCCACCTCCTCTGAAGTAGCACCTGCATACGCAGTGGACACCTGAAGCTCAGTTTGGTGTACAAAGAATGTTGAGAAGAACTTGAACATGGCTTAGAAAGAGTAACAGGCACACACATACACACCAACCAAAGCCTAAATATTTGGAAGTCAGATGAGATTCTTCAACCTACCGAGGAAGACACAGGGTGAGCACTCGGCCTGGGCGGGGCCTGTAGGGGTCCCAGGGCCCAGGGCCCTTTGTTGAAGGCCCTGAGCAAGCAGTCTGTGCAAGGAGGTCCGTTTTAGATTTTTATTTAGGGGAAGGGAGGGAGAAAGAGAGGGAGAGAAACAGCAATGTGTGGTTGCTCCTTATGCCCCCTACTGGGGGCCTGGCCTTGAGACCCAGGCATGTGCCCTGACTGGGAATTGAACTGGGGACCCTTGTTTCCCAGGCTGGCGCACAATCCACTGAGCCACACCAACCAGGGCTGCAAGGAGGCTTTTTTATTCCTAGTTTTCTGAGGAGGAGGCTGAGGCCTAGAGCAGGAAGGCCTGGGCCATTTGTTCAAGGCTGTCCCACTGCTGGAGGCAGAGCTATGTTCTGTTTGGGTCCTTCTGGGCACTGGCGAAAGCATGTGCTGGTAGGGAGCCCACATGGAAAAGCCTGGGGAGGGGCACGGAGCTACCGCCTCCAAGGGGACTTGGTAAGATACTATCCTGCCCTTGACCTTCTCCTTGCCCTTGAGGGACTGGGATTATTTTTCCTAGGCAAGGTGTGTTCCGGGGGAGGGCAGGTGCCACAGCGCCCAGGCCCATCCCATACCCTTCCAGCCGTGAGGTGCCCTGGGGTCCAGAAGGGCTGCCTTTCTGAGTCAGGGATAGAAAGACTCCTCGTCCCCTGGTCAGGCCTGGGTTTTGGTGTCCCTGGACCCCTACCTAAGGCAGAGAGGATCCAGTTCTACTCTGGACACCCCTCTACCCCTGATAAACCAGCTGATGGTATAATGTTTCCCCTCTCTCCCAGGAATTTCCTCTGCCCAGGCGGCATCTCCTGGTTGAAGAAAGTGCCCGGGCACTGGGGTAGGCAGCCCCCTCCCACTGCTCCCAGTTAACTGGTCTGATCTCTGCAGCCTCCTTCAAGCAAGCCTGCTAGTTCTCCATTCCCTTAAGGTTGGGGTTTCTTTGTGATGCCTCAAAACCCAGCCTTCCTCTCTGGCAGGTGACAGATGGCTGAAAAGGCCATGCCACTGCTCTCACTGAGAGGTGGGGTCTGATTCCCTCCCCCGTCACTGCACGGGTCTTAGAGACGTGTAGAATGCAGTGTTGGGATGTGGGACATCTGAATCAGGTCATCAGAAGCGTCACATCTGCCACCTTTCCCGCCGGAATGCTCGCCGTTCCCCCGAGGACATGCCTCCCTACCCCGAGACTGCCATGCTGGGAGGAAGCCCAGAGTGACGGTGTGGGAGGCAGCCATGCTCATCTGGTCCCAGCTGCTGCAGCCCTGCCCTGGGGGGCTGACCAGCTGAGGACCCACCAGCCCTCCCTGCTGTGCCTCCCCTTGGCGCCTGACCCACAGAACTGTGAGCTTGGGTAATGCATAGAAAACGATGGCCCCAAGTCCCAAAGTTTTGGTGTGGTTTGTCTTGCTGCAGTAGATAACTGGAACATCCTCCCTGGCCTCGGTGCTCTTCGGTGGCTCCCACAGGCCCTCGCGATAAAGTTCCAGCTCAATTTCAAGGTGGTCTGTCTAGCACTAGACCGCCTTTCACAAACTAACCCTTGGCCACTCTGCTCAGGAGCCAGCCCAAGCCTCCTTCTGTCTTCAAAGCTTCCCCTACCTCTGCCGAGAAGCCACCCTAGCCCGGCATTCCTCCTTCCACAAGGGGCCACCTTACACCACAGGGGGCAGACACAAGGCCCGCCGGCCAAATCTGGCCCTCCGCCTCGTTTTATCCAGCCCGGCACCCTGTTTCTACCCGGACGGCAGCACCAAGCTTAACTGTTAAGGGAGCAGTTACATGTACACAGTCCTAAAATGACATTTGGCCCCTTGAAGGCCACTGCGAGCCTGACGTGGCCCCCGGTGAAAGTGAGTTGGACATTCCTGACCTACACTGTCTCCCTCCAGCTCCCAGGAGACACTGACCCCTCCTTTCTGCAGCCCCTGATTGTCGCCCTGAGTTGGGAAATAGGGCCACGCAGACCCCAGGGTCTTGCGGCAGGGGCGCCTGCTCCTTCCAGATTTGCCTTCATCTGACTCAATTCCTGCAGGTCCCTCAGGATGTCCCAGAGGCTGCTCTTGGCTAATTGAGGGTACCTAACACTGTTAATGGGAATTAACCACACGTCTGTAAAAGGAAAACGTCCAGCTTGTGCGGACCGGTGCTGGCCTCCAGCACGCAGCTCCCCGGGGGGCTTTCTCAGGAGCGGGGAGAGGACCACAGCTGCGCTGAAGACCTGCTGAAGGAGAACAGTGCTTCCGGGGGCGGGGCTCACCGCGGCTGAAGAACCTCCTGCTCCCCGGACAACGCTTCTGTATCTGCGGCCCCCCTGCCCTTAGCCACGGCCCGCCCAGCCTGGCACCCTTCTGCCTCGTCCAGGAGAGCATGACAGCAGAACCCCACAGCCACGAGGACGAACCTTCTCCTTCTCCCCACGATGCTCTCTCTCTACCAGAAGGCTGGCCAGGGAAGCCTGGGAGCACCATGGCCAGGGGGACGGGAGGCCCAGGGCTGGCCCGCCCGGGGCTGACCCACCTAGGCCAGGCAGCAAGGGCAGGCAGAGGACGGGCCTGGAAGTGGGAGCCTGGAGGGGGTATGATTCTGGAGGGCCAGCTCTCCACCTGCCCCTGCTCTTGAGGCCTAGGAGCTCTGCCTCTGCCCCCACGGAGTCCACCGCCATAGAGGTCCTTGGGCCAGGGCCTGCTCGCCCCAGATCCCTGCTCCTGGGTCCCTCTGAAGGTTGGCTGAACCTCCCAGCCACAGCCCAGTCTGTGCAAATTGCTGTTTAAAACAGGCTCCCTGAGGGGGAGGCATTGCTTCTTTGTTCAATCCAAGGTTCTAGCAGGGAAACAAAAGGAGTGGATTTCCCTTTCTTCTGGTCTTTCTTTCCCTTCCTGCTGCAGCAGAGAAATCTTTTGTGCTCAGCTTGGTGACTGTGAAGCTCTGAGGGGTGGTGGGACCTTGGCCACTGACCCCGCCCTGTCTAATTGGCCCTACTGGAGCTCCGACTCTTAACTGAGCTGTGCCTGACAGTGGGGCTGGGGGCGGGGCTTCCTGAAGGATGCTCTTTCTTGCCCTTTTCAGCTTCCCCTCCCAGGCCTTCCAGAACCCTGCTCAACCTTCAAGTCTCCACTCTGCGCTCTCCTCCTCCAGGAAGACCTCTGGGCCACCGCAAGGGTTTGCGGCTCGGGGTCCTGCCTCTTCTGGGCTCTCAGCCCAGGCACTCGGGGGGCCGCTGAGGGGACAGAACCCAGCCCTGGCCCCACAGGTCCTGCTGCCTCTCCCATAAAGTGACCTTTTCACCCCTGGTTGCCTCCTGCCATAATCCCCCTAATTAGAGCTCTGAACACCCCACATGGGGGGCAGGGAGAGTCCAGAACCCTGGCGTGTAATACAGCCTCTGCCCGCACCTGCTGTAGGACCTGAAGCCTGCTCTGTGCCTCACCATCTGCAAGCTGGGGAGATGGCTCCCGCTGGGATGCACGCTGGGGTTCTTGCCACAATGGAAAAGCAACTGTCTTGGTAAACGGGGTCCAAGTTTGAAGGTTGCTGTCACGAAGCCAGGCCGTGCCAGCTCTATTGACCCAGGTTAGATGTGCCTCCCCTTGGACGTCCCCGGCTGCCTTGCCCTCTTTCCCTCTCTGTTCTGCCAGCGAGCCGCCGGGCCCCGCTCCCCAGGCCAGCCCAGGCACAGCCACCTTCCAAGAGGCCAGGGCCAAGGCCTGGATTGGCAGGAGACAGTGGTCACTTTGAAGCATTTTTCCCAGAGCCCTTCCCTCTTCCCTTTCGGGTTCCTGGGTTCAGGGGGCATGGGCAGGGACTGGAGGCCCCAGGGACAGCCCCTGTGACTGTGGGCTCTGGGGCAATGGTCTGAGTTTCAGGTTCCCCCCTACCCTGCCCCGCCCCGACTTGCTCTGGGAACAACGCTCCTGGTTGCCAGGCAACACACCCCAACACAATTGCCTGCTAGGTTAGCCAAGCCATCCTTCCAGAACCGGTGGGCGTGGGGCAGACTTACAGAGTGGCTGTGGAGGGGGCCCGGGGCAGTCTTGAGGGCTGGAGCGGATGGGGAGCCTGGCTCTCCCATCTTCCCTGTTGGCAGCCCTGCTTCCCGGATGAGTCCCCAGAAACTGTTGCTACAACAAGCAGCTGCCTGGCGATGGAGCCCAGCCCTGGGCTGGAAGCAGCAGGCCCATGGGCCGCGTCCCCCTTGTTCCAGGTGGGGGCATCTGGGTGGGGTGGCGAAGTCAGGCTGGACTCATTTCTTGGCCAGGGAATTACAAGGAAGCACGGGGCCTGGGAGAGCTGTGGGGGCAGGAGCCTAAGAAAGGGGCCGTGGTCTTCTGTCCCCACCTCCGCCCCAGGCAGCACCCGTCCCCCCTGCGTGGCCTCCAGCTGCACCTCAGTCTCCCCCAAAGTGCCCCCCCACCCGTCTCCGCTTTCTCTGCCCCTCGATCGCCCCTTGCCCTAAGCTCCCCTCCCCCTGGGGTTCCCCCTCTCTCTCAGTCACCCCTCATTTGTGCTTCTCTCTCCTTTCCTCCACGGCCCCATCGGCAGCGCCCCCTGGGCAGCGCCCCCACGGCAGCCGGGCTCCTCCTGCCCTGGACGGCATGGACGGGGCCCCACGGGGCCGCCTGGGCCTTCCCAGCTCTGCTTTCCCGTTTGTCTGGACGAATTCCTTTCTCTTTACTTCAGCAGAGACATGGGTGGGTATTTTGAAAAGAAACTCATTGGGAAGCAAAGGGAAAACAAACCCAAACAAGGCAGCCCACCACCTAGAAACGGCTCTGGTCGCTAAGGCGGGGCTGTCCGCTTCAACTGTCCTGGGCCCGGCTGCAGGGACCCCTCCTAGGGCACGGAGGGGCTCTTTCTGCTTCCCCCGGCCAAGCTGGGTCCAGCGTGTCTGTCCCAGGCAAGCCTGGCCCCAAAGCCTTTCCTGACAGGCATCCCCATCGGCACTGAGCGAGGCACCTACACGGAGCAGGGACTCCATGAGCAGTTGTCCGCCTGCTTCAGGAATGGACGGCACCATAATCATCCCTGACCGCACAGTCCAGGACAGACAGCCTCACGTGTTTCAAAAGCTCCACCCCTAAGGCACCCTGCCCCTGGCTATTGGGAAACTAGCTCAGGATTCTGCCTGGGGGTTGTCGGGGGGGACGCTGGCCCCTGTCAGTGCTGCAGGTGGGCCTTTCCCTTCTCATTGGCAGCCCTAATTTTTCACTTAGTTCACTCTGAGACCCTGGAGAGTTCACTTTTCTTCCTGGGATTCTTCCTTTGCGTCATAGAGAAGACGCAGGGGAGCTGGCCAGGACGAGCCCACACTGCCCAGCGGCTCCACCTGAGCTGGCCGGGCGCCGAGGGAAGGCAGTGTGCCTCGCGTTTGCTCAGGGCTGGGTTCCAGTCCCCGCTGTCCCGCTAGCTGCCTGTGTGACCTCGGACAGGGCATCCACTGGCTCTCAGACCCCTGCTCGGCGGCATGGAGGGCGTGCTGGGGGTTTAATGGGGTTGTGGGTGTGAAGCTCCAAGCAGAGTACCTGGCACGTGCGTGGATCTGAAAATGTTACTCCCACCTGTGACTCACAGGGGCCCTGGAGGGCCTAATACGCTTCTAGGGAAATGAAAATTAGGTTTGTGGCAGAGGTGGCCATGCTCTCTGGACAGCACCAGCCACCCAGATGGCACCCCAGACGTGGCCTAGACCTTCCTGATCCTGCTTCTCAGCCCGCCCCCTCACCCCCACCACCCAGGGAAAACGGGCTCTGCTTTCTGCTGTGTGTGCCCCTCCGGTCCCAAGGCCCTGGGCCAGAAGCCTGGGGTAAAGGCAAAAGCAGACTGGTGCCCTCTCCCAGCCCAGCCTTTAGCCGGCCCTCACGGAGAGAGGCCTAGGGCTCTGTGCCTGCTGGGCCGCCAATCGATGGAGTGTGCTCCCGTCCTCGGGCGTGCCATGAATTTTTCATCAAAGGCCCGTGGACTTTGGGAAATGCACAATTAGAAGCCCCATCAATAATGCACCATGCGGAGGCTGTGCTCAGCCAGGCCCCAGACATGCCTGCCTTCTGGCCCTGCTCTGACAGGAGGTTGGGGGGGGGGGCACCAAGGGAAGCCCTTAAGGCTCCTCACTGGATGCAGATCACGTGTGGGACTCTGAGAGGGAGGAGGAGACTTCCCGGAGAGGTGAGCCTGCCCCTTGGAGCCCCAGTGGCACCTGCCAGGCCTCAAGTGCTTTATCTATAAAATGGGTGCTAAGAAGCCCCCCCTTACAGCACGGTAAGACACCGCAGATCGCTGCTATGAGAATATTAGGGTTCTTCGTGGGGCTGGCGCACGTCCTTCCTCGGGGTCCTAGGAAGCAGGGTGGGCACGAGGCTGGGGCTGGAAGGAAGAGGAGGGGAGCTCAGAGATGCCTGGTGCCACTGGGGGGCTTTATTCGCCCAGCTGGCAGTCAGGGGCCCTGCCACCCCCCAGTGCCTCCTCCACAAGCACCCGTCCACTTCCTGCCCCCTCAGACCCTTCGGGGCGGACAGGTCAGTTCTCTCTGTTCTCTGCCTTTGCAGTTCCTCCCGCAGCAGGACAGAGGCACCCTCGCCCTGTCTCTGTGATTCATTCCTCGGAGCTCACCGCCAGACAAAAGCTTCTCCCACCCTCCATGCTAGCAGGGGTGGTGACTTCCTTTTCTGAATTTCTTCCAGAGCCTGGGCCAGGCAGGTCGTAACAAGTGCTCACCACGGCCTGACATCTAACTGCTTTATATGATCGATTTAACTGCCCCCCATCCCGCCAAGTAACTGGACACGGCAGGTGCCCATTCTACAGACGAGGAAAGTGAGGCGGGAAGATGTAAGGGAGCTTGTCCCAGTGGGGGCACTGCTTCCAGAGGCCACGCTCTTACCCACCTTCCCAGACCCCGGGGCTGGCTCTCCTGTCCTCACCTGGCCTTCGAGTCCACAGGGCAGGGCTCGAGCCGCTGCTTCCTCACTTACTGGGGCTAGGACCTCCCCTGCTCCCAGCTCAGGGGAGCTCAGGATGGGGACGCTGGCTGCGAACACCCACCGGCTCTGCTCCCCACCCTCGCTGGCTGGGACCTGCCTCCTGCACACGGAGGCCCACCCTCCCTGTGATAGGCTGCCGCTGCCATCATCATCGCCATTGCCGCGGGCGGAGGAGGGAGACTAGGGCGGAGGCGTTTTGTGCCGCTGATGGCGGCAGTCCCCCAGACCTCTCCCGGCCCTGTCTAGCTGTGGGCCCCTGTTCCGGTGTGCGTGAGGGTTTGTGGGGACCCAGGGTTCCGTGTCGCTGTCCATGAGATGTCACAGGGAGCACCTGATGGCCCCGCCTGTGCCCAGGAAGCACAGACCTGCGCTTTTAAAACCCTGGACGGGCAGAAATGCTACCAGTGGCCCTGACACATAATGGAGGCCATGCTCGTACCCACCCTCCCTGCCACAGAGTCAGAGCCCAGCCCTGGGCACCCACGCAGGACACGGGCAGCGCTGTCTGCCGCCGAGGACTCCCTGCGCTTGTAGCCACAGGGCTCCCACTGGCGCCCCGGGATGGGCTCTGGGGCAGGAGGGGTTGAAGGAGGTGGGGAGGGAGCTGGGTGCCTCCCCGGTTGGGCACGGTCTTTGTCCCTGCCCCTTAAGACCTCTGCGACTCTATCAGTGGGCCGCCAGGGCGGCAGGGTGGCGACGCTGCCTGTCCCCAACACAGGCTCAGGACACTGGGCCCTTCCAGTTCCCTCTCCAGCAGCCCCAGGCTCAGGCCCCGTACTGGTCAGCGGGAGCACAGATGTAAACAAGCCTTAGTCTTCGTCCCCTAGGAGCTTGCGTTCTAGTGGACGCGGCAGCAGGCACGTTATAACCCTCAGCCAGGCCACTCGCCGCCCCAGGGTGTGGGCAGGGCGTACGGGAGGGCATCTCAGAGCCAGAATGGGTTTGGAAGGGCGAGTAAGAGTTTGTCAGGCGACGAAGGAGTGATGAGGGGCGTGTTCCCGGCAGAGGGAACAGTGGGAGCAAAGGTGCGAGGCGAGAAGCAGCCTGGCGCAGTGAGGAAGGGCGGTGGGAGGCGAGACTGGCACGGCTGCAGGGCCCAGTCTGGGGGCTTTGAACGCCGGGCTGACGCCCCTTGAGGAGCTTGTGAGAGTCAGGTGCAGTGGGCTGAGCTAGATGCTGGCACCAAGCATGACTGTGAAGGCTCCTCTAGGACAGGGCCTGGTCACCTTGGGAACATGCCCCGTGCGCCGTGCAGGCCCTCAGAGCCCAGGCAGAGCAGGAGGCGGCCCAGCCTCCCACGGCACCTTCACGCCAGAGCCGGCTCAGCCAGGACAGCCCTGCTGTCTGGACGTCTGTGCTGGGGGCTGGCAGCCCCGTCTGTTGGGACCGGGAGGGGCCAGACCATCTGGAGGAGAGAGCGCCGCAGAGGCGTAGGGGAGGGGAGAGAGCCACGGGCAGGTGAACTCAGGGTGCTCCCTTCCTCAGTTCTTGGATAGTCTCCCGGCCTCGGCGCCCCCGAGCCACCAGGCCACGTCCATGCTGCCCCAGAGGGCTGTCTCAGTCCTGACTGCTGCGCCACCCTTGCTGTGTGAGGGACACAGGCCACACAGGGGCTTGTCACCTGCTCTGACCCAGCGAGTCAGTGATGTCACTGTTCCTGGAGCAGGAGCCAGAGCCGGGCCCAGAAACGGAGACCCGCCTCTTGGACGCCAGGGGCAGCCAGCCTCCCAGGGGACAGCTTGGTGTGGGCTCAGGCTCTGAGGGGGCCTGTCTGGCTTCCCAGAGGGAGGGGCCCGGGATGAGGAGGGAGAGGAAGAAGAAGACTTGCCCCACACCCAGGAGTCCTAGACTGAGGCAGGAGGCAGCTCCCCACCTTGAGGAGCCCCAGTCTGGGGTGGGGGTCCCCGGGTGAGCACATCCAAGGGGGAGGCAGGGCCCATGCACACTCTACAGGGGACACGTATAAAGGACAGATGGTCCTGACAAGTGCAAATTAGTTGAGCAAAACCGGTGCACACAGGCGCTGTGAACAGGCGGGCTGGCAGGCGTGCGGGGGGTGGGGGGGGGCAGCGCAGAACAGAGGGCGGGAAGAGCTGTAACGAGCCCTGATCAATGTCTGGCTGGATCTGCAGCCGGGAGTGCAATTATTGACCCAGCCTGTCTATAAATGTCCTGGCCATGTCTCCAGAAACCTTAATTATGGGGCCTCATTACCCCTCACACCTTTAGGCACAGGAGGCCAGCCTGAGCCAGAGTGGCTGGTGACACCGTGGCTGGCCTATGACAGCTGGGCAGAGCCCCTGCTGGGGTGCCCTGGGGGACACGTCTAGGGTCCTGCTGCCGAATGGTGAGAGCGGGTAGAGGCTCAGCCTCCAGGCCAACCAAGGGCAGGGGATGGAAGGGACTCGGGGGATAGGGAGCTCAGGGTTTCCATCCCAGTTTTGCCAGTCACTTGGGGCTCACATGAGCACTCTGCCCCTCTCAGGCTCAGTTGCATCGCCTGCACACCGGGGAGAGGCCTGTGGTGAAGGTTAAGTGGGCGAAGACGGTCTAGGGTTGAGCTTGGAGCTGGCCTGCAGGCACGGCTAGAGCTTGGCCTTCTCCTGTGGGACGTAATTTCACAGCTCCCTCCAAGACCCCTTTCTGACCAGCCTGGAGCGAGACGGAAAACGAGACCACACGAAACATGGACGTTGTCCAAACCACCAAAATGACTGGATGGCATCCTTCCCTGTACAATCGGAGCGTCCACTGCTGCCTTCCTGAGGGCAGTCTCGGCCTCTTTCCCTCCTCCTGCCGTTAGGGGAAGACAGTTCCCACCCAGAACTCTCACGCCTCCCCAGAGCGTCCGAGCAGAGCAAAGCCCTGTGTCCTTGAGCTCTCCTCACGTCGCCTGACTCAGCCTGTTCTTTTCCGTCCTTTTCCGTCCTTCCCGACACCCTTCCTGGCGCACCCTGCACCCTCCCCCTGCGGCGAGTTAATAAAACCCAACTTGCTTCGGTTACAGGTGCGTTCCTGGTCACCTTGGCTGGAGGGAACTGTGATTCTACTACTAACGCATCACCTGTTTAGCGTGCTCTCCAGGTCTGAATTCTAGCGCTCATTTACATGATTTCTCTGAAGGTGTGGGACACCACTTCTTATGTATGATCCCCTCCCCAGGCATGGAGAAAAGACCCCTGGAGCAGGACTCTGTGTGTGGGGACAGGTCCTGGGGCCACCTGCTAAGTCTCTGGTATAGTGGAAGAGGCTTAGGCCAGACTTCCTGGACTTTGGGGGGATTCAGGGAGGCACAGTGGATGGGGTGGGACTGCGGTAACAGGGGAGTTTCAGGTGGGGCCTCCCTTCCCTCTGTTTCAGGCTCATCTTAGCTCCTGGACAGGCAGCCCTAGGAGGGCTGGTGGGGAGGGAGGGGTCCTCTGCTTCAAATGCCCAGGCCGGCGGGCAAGCAGAAGCAGACCCCCAGGGCTTTCTGAGGAGAGGCTGACATGGCTGGGCAATGCCTTAGGGAACTGGGGCACAGGACATGTGTACATAAGTGCTAGTTCCTCAGCACTCACCTGCCTGTCTTTGCCTCTCCAGCCCCATCTAGGTTGTTTTTTTTTTTTACCCCTGAAGATATTTATTTTTAGAAAGAAGGGAAGGGGAGGAGAAAGAGAGGAAGAGAAACATCAGTGTGTGGTTGCCTCTCTTGCGTCCCCTACTGGGGACCTGGCCCACCACCCAGGCATGTGCCACGGCTGGGAATTGAACGGGTGACCCTTTGGTTCGCAGGCAGGCGCTCAATCTACTGAGCCACACCAGCCAGGGTGAGATTCTTTTTTAGGGGCTGGTATGTCTTCGCCACCCCCTCCCCATCCTCAGTGGCTAGACCCTTCCTGCCTTCAGCACAGGCCAGCGCATTCTCCCCAGGTCCGCATTACTGGAGACCCCATTCCAGTCTGCAGGGCTCCAGGCTCACCCTACAGCTGCAAAGAGTGCCTCCTCTTCCGGACTCCTGGGCAATGCTTCTGGAAATCCATGTGCCCCACTTTGCCTTTGGCCGCCTGAGCCACAGGACAGTCGGTCCCTTCAGAGCCCCTTCTCACCCAGCTTGCCAGCTGGCCTTTTTTGGCCATTTTCCCCGAATGACTAGCCCTCTCTCATCAATCGTCCTTGGCCCGGACCCTCACAAATGCCAGCAGCGAGGGGAGAGGGCTTCGTGGGGGTGCTCTGTTGCCCGAAGGCACCCTTCCATCCCAGTCTCTCGGGTCGCCTGGACCCCTAACCACCTCCAGTCAGTCTCAGAATGCAAATCCTGATGACACAGACCTTCTGCACCAGGCCCGTCTGCAGTGCTGGAGCTTCTGAGACCCACGTGCAGTGCAGGGATGGACTCCCCAAGGCCGTGGCTGCCAGTTGTTCGATATGAGGACTTTGGAGGAGCTGAGAGGGATGGAATCTGCTCTCTAACCTTCTCCCCCAACCCCAACTCTTCTACACTGTCCCCCTCACCCCTGCTGTGAATGGTCAGGCCCCAGAGGCCCTTCGTAATTCACAGAGGCCCCCAACC
>PVJI01028255.1:0-16799 GCA_004026765.1 Micronycteris hirsuta
ACATATCATGTCCATGAGGAATATCTGGGGATAAGATAAATAAAAAAGTATCTACAATGCAATAAACACCCAATTTGATGTATTTATTATTGAAGATCAAAATAAATTTCTTATTTGAAAACCTATTGAATGAATAGTATAATTCAGTGGCTAAGAGCAGGGTTCAAAGTCAATAGTCTACTCAGAATTCTTGCTTTTACCTCCCTGCAGAAATTATACATGCACAGGAGTTTATTCTCCACCAATGAGGTGATAGTAAAAACCAAAGACATATTTTTTAGTGTTTCAAGTCATTTGGAAGTGGGCTTCCGCGTCATGTCATTTATAAATTCAGTTAATTTTGCCAAGATGATCATAGATCACCATCTTTATGAAAATTTTGTAACTTACTTTGCTTCATATATAAAATATATGTATGGGTATGTCAATATACATATATACGCTTTCAGTTACATGGAAATAGGAAAAATTAATTTTGTCTTTTATATATTTTTAAATAGTCTCATATATGTTGTGCACTCCTTGGTACTAGAACTTTGTTCCACTCCAGAACAGAGTTCTGTAGTGTGTTCACTGAACCTAGTTGATGAACACAGAGTAGTATTAACAATGGGCTAATATGGATTAATAAAACTCTAGCCATAAATGAGAGGACTTTGCTGTCAGCAGCATTTTTAGAGCTGGGGGTAAGCAGTTCTACCAATTATCTTTCAGTAGTTGGGCTAGTTTATAAAACATGATAGTTTGAGAAAAAAGGGGGCCATAATACTTTATATTCTCTGAGGATCTCCAAATATATTTTATAGAACCTTCTCTGTAGACCTAGTTCTACCGATAGCATTGCTTTGAAACTTCAACTTAGGTTGATATTATGTCCAACCCACCCTGATTTATTTCAAGTGAAACAGACCTTTGAAAGAATAGCTTACTAAAAAAAAGAAGATTAATTATAGCATCAATTAAAAAAAAAAAAACTTCTAGCATCCACATCAGTGAATCACTTTGGCTTGATTATTTTAACAAGGCTCTCTTCATTCACATAACTTTCCCCTTCCTATGGTCTGTCCAATTACTTTGTTTTCTTGTATTACGACTCTGTTAATAAGTACATCATTTACAATCCATTAAGTCAGCTCCTTTATTCAGTTTTATTTGTTTTTTATGCCTATCTCCCTTTTTCGTAAGTACCATTTGAGAATCAGATCCGTTTAATGGAATTGTTGCTTTCCTATCAGTTGTGACACATTCAAATTTTCACTAAATAAAAGCTGAGGCCACTGAGCACTCTGTATTAGTCCTGCGGTTTTGAAATTGATTTAATTCTGATTTATTTTAGAAATCAATAGCAGGACTAAAGTTGAGGCTATAGCTTTGTATTTGTAATATATTTACCTGAAAAGAAAAAGCTGAAGAGTTATTGGCCTGAAAAAAAATATATACTATGATTGTTAAAAAAAAAAAAATTCTAATTTCCAAGACCAAACTAGCTCTGGGTGGTGCAGCTAAACCAGCTCCTCACTTCAAGATCACTCACACCCTGGGCCACCAGAGACTGATGGAAAAGATAATTTAATAAATGAGAAGAGAGAGCTGGTTCAATGAAATTTATATGAAAGGACCTGAGAGTGGAATTTCCTAGGGTGAGTCCATCCACAGTCTCTAGGACAAGAGCTGGCCTGGAGAACTAGATCATGAGAACTATAAAGTGTACTTATGGGAGGGCCATTGCGTGCATGTTGGGGAATGACTTTACTAACCACACAAATTTTCATGCCCAGTGGTACTTTCTTCTCTAAACCCTACATTTGATTACTATACAGAGCAGATACTAAAAAATGTATTATTCATCAAATGCATTTAATTTACATCCTAACAATCTCCAAAGTCAAAATTTCTTTCCAATTTTTTAACACTTGGTTTGGCATATGCACCCCAACGGAAGTATATCACTAAGTTAAGAAACTGGAGACAAGTGTAATACAAATGTTTTCCTTCTTCAAATTCTACCAAAGAAAAAGAGTGGGGAAAACCTGAATAAAAAAATATATAAGTCGTATTTTCACAAAGGAAGGCCCCAGTTAAACTTTTGGCAGGTACAACAAAACATAGAATCATGCAAGAAACTAGGGGCTCAAAAATGCTGATCTTTCATGTGGATGTAAAGTACAACATAGGGAATATAGCCAATAACATTATAATAACTGTGTGTGGTACTAGGTGGGTACTAGAATTATCAGTAGGTTCACTTTGTAATTTATATAAATGTCTATGCTGTACACTTTGAACTAATATAAAATAATATTGAATGTCAACTGTAATAGAAAAAAAAAAAAACGCTGATCTTCTCAATAGCTTTTCTCATTTATGATAGACACACTGGTAAACCAGAAGGAAAATAGAGAATAAGGACTATATCAAGTTTAATCATAAAGTAAGCAGCAATTAAGTTAATCATATACTAACAGAATACAGAATACACTATAAAAAAGTTTTTTGTTATAAGTTTTATGGAAGAACCGTCTTTGTCTAAACCGTAAGCTAAAAATTTATTGTTCAACATAACACTGAAGTACATTGTTCATTTTTTCAAGTAGAAAGGAAAAAAACCTTCTTCCATGTGACAACACAGCAAGAGGATGGCTGGCTAGGAGCCAGCAAATGAGCTCTCGCCAAACCCCAGAACTGCCAGCTCCTTGGTCTTGGATTTCCTGAGCTCCAGCACTATGAGAAATAAATATTTACTGTCTAGGCCAAAATGAATTGTTTTTTCTGACTGCTTGTGACTTTTCATTACTTCTAAATTTTAACAACTCGAAAAATGAAAGTCAACCTTCATTTGGACCTTTCTTTTTCCAAACTGCTGTGAGCTGGTTGTGCCATGAGATGGGAGAAGACAGTGAAGGCTTTATCAGTAAGGTAGAAGTTCTAATGCCAAGGACATCTGGCTATTTGCAGCCAGGTGTGCATAAGTCTTGCTACACTCGTTCATATTTTATTTTATTTATTTCTCACAGACTTTACATTTAAACTGTCTTCAATACTTTTCACTCTCATGAATTTATGGAAGAATTTGAACTGGTCAAGGAGAGTCTGGGGCTGTATGGGTATGCCCCACCTATCTGTCAGAACTCTATTGTGCTATGATGAAATATAAATATGTGTCTGATAATGATATATTTAATGCTAGAACAAATGACATTTCATTACTTCATCTGAAGTTTTGAGAAAGTGTGTGGAGTAGTTTTAAGAATATCTTTGTTTCTCTTACATACAGCATATTTTTTAATTTTAACTCCAACACTTATTTGTTGAGTGTCCTTGGGCAATAACGTAAGATCTTTGAGCTTTAGTTTTTACGTCCATAAAATGAAAGATAATACCCATCTTGCTTGAGGATTATAGAAAAATCTATTCTTAGAATAATGACTAATACCAAAAATTGCTTTATAAATAACAGCTTTCATTATTATTTGCAGTGTTGTTTTTAAAATGAAAACCTTTAATATATCAGTCATCTACTAGCTGGGCCACCTCATTCACCCAAACTTTACTTGTTAATAGGCAGAGTAGTGCTTAAGCATGCAGGCTCTGATTACCCTGTCTGTTTTCAAATCCTGGTTACACTACCTACTGTTACATGAACTTGAAGAAACTCTAAGCCTTTTTATTTCTTACCAGTCAAATAAGAATGTCCTCAGCTTTACCACCTTATATGGTGGTTTCAGTGATTAATGAGATAAAATAAATTAATAATAACCAATAAAAGCATTTTCTAAAAAATACACCCTCCACTAGAATGGGCCCATTGATGATCAAGTGTAAACAGTGCTTGACGCGTAATGGCAATTCAGTGAGTAACGATATGACAGTTGAAGGAATAGTGCCTCTCACACAGTGCACAGTCATTATCTATTGAATATTCACTCAAGCATCTCACAGTTGAGATATGACCTCATTTCATTGATGAAGACCTCGCTTGGTAGCTAATTTCTGGCAATGGTTTCACTATTTTAATTCTCCTAGTCCAAGTTTGTACCTAGTATCTTCTATGATTAACCTCTACCTCCTTCTGAAATTTTCCTCCCCAAAGCTAGGTAGATTTCTCTGTTTACTCTGTGAACTCTGCTTGGGACTCCAATTTGTGTGACTTCATATATGACTGTTTCCAGACTTCTAGTTATCTTGTTCCTTTGTATCAGTCAAGACACTACTAATATCATGTGCCCAGATTTTCTAAGTCAACTTCTTGCTTTGATCAACATCTTCTCTAACACTGTGTCCCTAATTTAGCATCAGGCCACCACAGAAATTTTGCACTTTGATACATACAGCATTCTGATTGATAAGTTAAGACTTAGGTATTCCATCACCACCTAGATGAGTCATCACTTTTTTTTCTTTTTTTGAGAGTAAGTGATGTCATTAAGGATCTCACTTCAACAGAATCTTTTTTTTTATTTTTTTGTCTATGTGTATACCTATCTCCTCTAGCTTAAAATGTATTCCTTTGATTTTGCCTCGTAAACAAATTTCCACATGCTCTCTCTCTTTCCCCAGAGCTAGAAGTACTTGGTAAAGCAAGGGAGGAGCCTGGTGCACATGCTTTCAGAAAGTATTAACTCACTGTCAGGGTTGCACAGGTGCAGTGTCAGCCCTTGCATGACCCTGAGAGTGAATGTCTCTTTCAACTTTGTTTCCCAGGCCTTTCCCTCGACTCACACTAGTCCAGGCCTAATGCTTCACCTTCAAATTTAATGGAAATTACTATTAAATCTCTACTTATCATTTGTCATGACAAGAGAAGAGAAAGAAAAACTACATTGTCTCACAAAATTAGAATGATCCCTTATTCTCCAAATGTAAGTGTAATCTGTCAGTCTTGACCTTCTCCTATTATGATTCATCAATTCCAATTTTTTTCCATAATTACCCATCAACTTCAACTTCTCCTACCATGATCTGTTACCATCAACTTCTTCCACCATAAGCTGTCAATATTGACTCCTCCACTATATTCTTCCAACAATGACTTCTACTATGACCTTTTACCCCCAGCTTCTTCTCCCGTGAACTCTGTCTCTTCCTACAAAAACAACTTCTACATATTTTTACAGAAGTTCCTTATAAACAATGAAATTATATTGTATTACCCAATTTTAGCCTGGATTTGAGATTTCAAGGGCAGTAAGGAATAGTAAGAAAAAAACTGTCATCAATTATAATTCCTCCAGAAGTTGAAAAGAAAGATAGGAAGCAGTTCTTTCCGTACCTTCCTCCGTCTAGATGCTATATTCAAACCATGCAAACTAGGCTGTATTCCCCATTCTATGCTGTAGTAAATCTCCCTCCCAAGGGTCTCTGCTGTGTTAGATTTCTAGTTTCATCCATTTTTCTGTCACATTTCATTCTTCTCCTGACATTAATTGACTCTAATGGCACCCTTTGGACATTTGTGCTCCTAGAATTATTTACATGGGACAGAGAACAAAATGCTGCCTGCCTATGAGATTATCTCTAGGATCATAATATCCTAAATTTTATGTTAGTTTCTTTTTTACTGAGATAAAATTAGATACTTTTATTTAGGTCAAGTGGTAAAGTAAGGAGAGTAGTCTACTTTTTAACCATATTTCTCATCACAAAAATATTTCAATTATTGACTATTTACATCTCATCTAAATCCTTCAAATATGCTTTCTCTCATTTAGGAAGTTTTTTGCCTGTTTTGTTATTTTTTTCACTTTAAAATTAAATGTCATAAATTAACCGCATATTAACCTTTAAAAATGGCACGCTATCTTTATGAGTTAAAGCAAAATTAATTCTTAATACATCCAAAACTCTTTTTTTATTTTTCTTGTTTGCTAGTTTGAATGTCAACGTTTATGCTAATGACCTGGCATGACCTGGTTTCATAAACTCTTGTTTTTCTGGTCTTATCAGTTTTTAAATAACATTAAAGCTACAGATTTTTTTTCCAAGGAATCTAGAAAAGAAAGGCATGCAGCATGATCTTACTTCAAAATTAATTCCCTAGGTATTTTTACAGTTGCAAAAATACAAAAAGAAAGAAAAAAGAGGGAAAAGAAACAGCAATTCACTTGTTTAGAAAAGATGCGAAGGAGGCGGTTCTAAAAATGCTCTTGAATGAAGAAAATAAACTGTGTTTGAGAGTTACATTTTCAAAGGTTTTCTCTTTGTGATGCTATTTCAAGTGTTTTAAGGAGAAGTGTCAATTAAATGCTCGCTAGTTTATATTTAACAGTTTTCATCTGTCAGGGTGCCATCAGAGAAGCATAACTGAGTGGGAAGAGCATAAGTGACCGGGAAAGGAATAAAATACTGCATAAGAGGGGAGAAGCTGGAAAGTAGAAATCTGTGTGGTGGAAAATTGAAGAAGGTGAGAAAGGGTTACTGGTCCATTCTCCTAGAAAACCAGTGCAGGTGAATGAGTCAACTTTCAGGAAAATCTGTGGAGCCAAGTATACTTATTTGCTAAAAGGGGGTGACACAAGGTGAGCTCCTGCAGAGGTCTTTGAACTTGCTCCTTCTTTGTGCTACCACCGCTGAGGCTTCTCCGCCAGGCATCTGGTATGAGCCTGGGGTCCGTGCTGGCAAGCAGGAGGGAGAGACACACGTAAGCAAAGCACTACCGCATTGCATCTGATTGCAAGGACCTTCCAAGAATATTAGCTGCTGCTTCACTTCCACTTTCCAGATCATATGCGTATTTCTCACTTGGCCAACTTTAACCTAGAAGCACAAGGGAAAGCGGGTCCAGGGAAACGTGGTTCTCACTGTAAGTGGTTCCATAAGTCCCTAGTTCTTAGTGACCAGGGCGTTTACCCACAAGGGGCAGTAACAGCAGGCATTGCCAGGGTTGACTGGACGGGCACCAAGAGAAGTGAAACTTGTGAATGGTTTTAGAAACAAAAATAAATTGAACCCAAATATCTTAAATTTGTGAATAATTTCAGGAAAAAATTAGTCAAATTTTGCCACTTGTAACATTGTGTTAATCTGTAAACTTTCTGAATCTGTTTTTCTTTTGTAGAATGGACTTTAGATTGTAGCAAGCTGTCTTAGGATGGATTCCCTGGTTGCAGATCTTGAGGTGGGGGGTTTTGTGCAAAAATGGTATATTAGAAATTATTCTCAGGAAAGGGATGGAAATCAGACACAAATGAGTTATCAATACAGTACCAAGGAGGGCTTGCTTTAGTCCCACAGGGCAACTCTGACGACAATGGACACTTCATCTCTGTGTTGACTCAATCAGGGACCAGGAAACTGGAGAATTTATACTCACAGGTTAAGGCTACCTTGGGGGAATGTCCCAAGAACTTGCCTCTTCCTATGAACAAGCAAAGCAGTCTGGCCACATGAGAGAAGATCCATCACAAAGAAGCACAGGGATTAGCTGTTGGTAGTAAATCACAAGGAAGCCAGAGTGCAAGAAAATGGTGACAGAATCAGAGGCAATATGCTTCCAGTACTTTACAGCTATTACAATAATTTGAGAGTTTCTCATGCGGCCTTAATAAGAAAACACATTTGAAGTGCCTGGAAAGTTAACTGACACAAAGTAAACATCCAATAATATGTAGTTAACAGTAGCAGCAGCAGTAGAGGCGCTGTTGTGTGGAGAGCATTCAGAATAAACCATATCGTGTAAGATAACGAAAACGCCGGTGACAAGACTGGCTTCAGCGAAAATCAGGCAGTCGTGTAGGTAAAGCTATGCATACTCAGGGAAAACATGACACCCCAGGGACAAAGCTGATTCTCACCCTGAAAGCTATCGAAATACACTGTAAAGCTGTTGCAATTTAGGCAGTTTGGTGATACTATGGAAACTGATAAATAGTTAAATGGAACACAACACATTGAATAGCAGACCAGAGAATATGTAGCTATATATATAATCACAAGATAAAGGAGGCACTTTAAAATAATGAAAAAAAAAAAAAAAAAAAAAAAAAAAAAAAAAAAAAAAAAAAAAAAAAAAAAAAAAAAAAAAAAAAAAAAAAAAAAAAAAAAAAAAAAAAAAAAAAAAAAAAAAAAACGATGGGATGGTATTTAATACATGGTGTTGGAACTGGCAATCACTTTGCAAGTAAAAGTTAAATTTTGCTTTTTATCTCACACAATGTACAGAAATAAATCTCAAATGCAATTATGATAAAAGTATTTAAACAAAATATACAAATCTTGTAATAAAGTCTTCCAGGCTTTGACAAAAAAGCAGATGACATCATAAAAATTTATGGCAGATTCGACACCTATTTTTTTTCTAAAAGGGAACAAAATAACACACTGTGATGAAGTATTTGAGGCATACGTGGCAGAAGGAGGATTAATATCCAATAGGCATAATGTGTTCTTGGTAGGAAAATGACAAAATTAATAGATGAGAAATATAGATTTATAATATACATAAAATAACACATTAAAACATATGTAATGTCAAATTCTGTAGTAATAATGAAAAAAATATGAGATATAATATTTTTACCCATCAGATGGGCACAATAGTAAGAAAGCTTGTTAACACATAGCAAGGGCTGGAATGTGAATAAGTATTCTCATATACTTTTAGTGAGATTGAAAATTGGTTTGGGATTTTGGGAGACAATTTGTTATTACTTATCAAAATGCACAGAAGTATAACTAATAGTTCCACATGTAGATATATATCCTCGAAGTACACACATAACTGTACAAAGAAGCACATATACAGAGATTTCATTGCAGTATTGTATTTAGTGATAAGATTTGAAAATAATCTAAATCTCCATTTTAAATAATTGGTAAATCCCTATGAAGGAATATAATGCAGTAGTTAGTGTAGCAAACAAATTTCTTTATGAACTTACATGAAATGCTCTCCAAAACATACTATTAACTGTAAAAATTGACTTTTAAACTGAAGTACAAAATTATCCATTTATTAAAACTTACAATAAATTTGTTGACAAGTGTGGAAACACATCTTCTGCTCAAAGCACTTACCAAACTGCTATTGTTTAGAGGAAAAAAAAAACCTAAGATCACAATAATTTTGCTGATTTGTGACTTATGATAGAATTTGATAAATAATGAATCTTGTTTCAAATCCAAAAACATATTGTTTGTTTTGTAAGTTGAATAGTTATTCAATGAAACATTATGAAAGTTGTATAAGAAATCAGAATTGCCAGTGTCTCTTCAAAATCTGATTTGGCAATGGTAGGCAGAAATTCTGTGTGGCAGGTCACCCGTTCAAGCCCATCACAATACCTATTCACCCTTGTACTTACTTCATCTGGCTGGGACCTGTAGTTTCGTTTCTCTGGCTCTTTTCATTATCATTATATTTAACATCTAAAATTCTTGACACACTTCCTTGGATTATGATGTACTACTAGAGCCAACGGCACCTCTGCAAAATGATGAAGGAAGCTTGTCTGAGTGCTCCCTAGTGGGTGTATTCTCTTTTAAATATAAGAATGGCCTCAGTGTCCATCACAATGCACAAGGTGCATCACAGAGCCTCCCAGGCAGAGGGGAGAATGAGTCATACAGCAGTCCCCTTCTTATTCAGTTTCCCTTTCCTTGGCTCAGTTACCTGTGGTTCACCATGATCTTAAATAAAAAAATCCAGAAATAAGCAATTCACAAGTTTTAAATTGTATGTCATTCTGGTTGGCATGATGAAATCTCATTCTATCTGGCCCAGGAAATGGATTATCTCTCTGACAAGCATCTGTATACTGTATATATTCCCTACCTATTTGTCACTCAGTAGTGGTATCACAGAGCATCTGTTCAAGTCACCTTTATTTGACTTCATGCCACATTAACAAAACTCTTATTACAGTGCATTGTTATAGTTGATCTAGTTTATTATTAGCTATTGTTGTTTATCTCTTACTATGCCTAATTTATAAGTTAAACCTTATCATAGCTATGTATGTATAAGAAAAAACACCATATGTATGAAGTTTGGTAGTATCAGTGGTTTCTTGAGACCTATTCCCCTTGGAAAAGAGAGGACTACAGTAAGTGTAATCAGTGTCTGTGGAACAGAATAAAGGCAATGGGTTAAGCCTTTGGTCTCATTAGCTAAACATTATAATTGAGCTGAACAACTGTAGTTACAGTTGAATACAGCCATTGAAGTTTTAAAAGGAAATCTAGTGTGATTAATATCCCTTAGCTCTCTGCCTGGCAATAGGTGTACCCTCTGACTAGCTTCTAGAAGACTGTGAGTTGCTTGACTCTTGATGTAGATCAGAGCCAATGTGGTAGAAGAATCGTTATAGTGAAAGCTACCACATAGGTTAAACCTAAATGATTTGGGCGAAGCCCAAAGCCATCATTCCCGCTTTCAAAGATAAGAGCATTTGCCTTTTCTTCTCTCAGTCTGGGAAATCTTTAGGTTTAACTTGAGAAGTATATAAACTCTAAATAAAACAGTGGACTAACATCTCATAGTCTCAATTGACTCTTCAGATAAGTTGAACACCCTGACAATCGAGTGTTTCCCTTCAATTAGAACTAATTGAAAACCCGTTTGTCTTAATTTGTCTTAGATATTTCCTATATGTAAGGGACATAATTGACCTGGGAAATGGATATAAGGAAAATCAGATTTCATTCAGTAAAATTTTAACTTTTATCTGATTACATTTGAAAATCCTGAGAAAACAACTTAATGTATATAATGTATGTTTTAACATTTTCCTTTGATCTGACACTCGATCTGTCACTCAATCTTTCTGTTTGAGCTTAAATGGCCCTAGCATACACACAGGAAGACTTGCAAAGAAGTGAAGTCTTACTTTTTAATTAGAGCAAATGTGTTAAAGTAATTTGAATACAGCAGAGACTTCTTAAATCTCCATCAGTAAATCTGGAATTGAAGCAGGTCTATCTCTGCACCATAGATTTAGTTAAGGTTGAGCATGAAATATGACAGTGAAATGAATTTGTTACTAATGCAATCAAGTGTTTCAGTAATTCGTGAGAAAGTAATTCCTCAATGTACATGACTCACTTAATAATTTAAGATGTTTCAGGCTTGATAATAGAACCAACGAGCTCTTCTTTTTTTAGATTAAAAAGAAAATACATTCAGGACCTGCTCCAAGAATTGTATTCCTTATATTCATTTTAATTATCATGATGTTTATTTTATGAAATAAAACATTGGAGCATAGTAGTCTGTTCTTGTCCTTTGTGGTGTTTCTATAGATTCCACGCAAAAATTATTTCCTACATATATTATTTCCTACATAATGATCAGTTTGGTTCTGACTACTAATAAACACTTGAGTAAAATAGTCAACTATTCTACTAGTTGGATGTTCACCACATATAACAGATTTATTACAGATAAAGATTTATTTTGAGAAGCAATGATCAGTGTAAAAGATCAGGGTTTTATAGATATCCATTTGGACTTTGTCTATTTTATAGGCAACATTTTCTTCTAGAGACATTTATTTGAAAATGCTGGCCAGTCTGTATTACTTGTGCTACAAAAGGATGAAATAATTTGACAAGCTATAAAAGGCTATTTTTTTCCCAACTTGACATTAGCTATATATACTCTCTATGCTAAAAAACTGGTTGTTGATGTAAAAAAAAAAAAAAAAAGTCCAAACCTATAGAGAATTTTTGTAAGAGTTTATTTGAGCCAAAATGACAACATATGCCAGAGAAGAAGATCGCAAATGCTTCAGAGGATAACAGTTTTGCAGTTTATTTTATTTACGTAAGATCAAGGAGGGGGATAAGAAAGATTACAGGAGGATGAGAGAGAATAAGGTTTGGATTAAATTACATGATAGTTAACAAAATTAGGTGCTCTCTTGAGGTGGTTATAGCTTATTTCAAAGGTGTGTTAACCTAGATGCACAGAAACAAAGGACAGGGCTTGATTAAAACAAAGATAAGCCTTTTACTAAAGACACCGTACACCTGGGGCATGATTACCCACCTCAACCTGCCCAGTTAGAAATTTATGAACACATCACCCTATGAGGTTGGTACGTTCCATAGGACCTCCCTTTTTTATCCACCCAGCAAAATTCATATGTGTTTTCATCTTTTTATACTATTCATTCATTTCATCTCTTTTTTATATTTATTTTTTTTCTCCTTAATCCAATGTTATCTATTGTTTAAGAGTTCCATCCAATACTATAAAGATGCTCTTATTATCATTGCTTTTGGTGTTGAATCTTCCAAAGTCCTTTGAAAGTGTATTGCATACAGGGGAGCAAAATTTGCCAACCCCAAATCTCTCTTTGTCATGAGGATTATTTTAAGCCGATGACTTCTAAGAAACACAAAGCTTAGGAAGAAGTTTTTACCATCCCCTTAAAAGCCATCTCTCAAAATAACTATAAACAATATGAGCTACATGCAGGAGAATGGGGAACAAAGCTAGTCCTGCTTGTTCAAAGCCTCCTCGAAGTCTCGTCTCTACCTAGCAGAGCAAACCTTTGTTTACCAAGCTTTTGCTTTTTCATCTCCATGTAAATTGCCTTCCTCCCCTTGAAATCCCAGACTGACCAACCCCTTCTCCTTAGCTTAGGCTGTCATATAACCTTCTATTGCTCGCTGCCCTTTGACCTTTATGTTATTCTAAAATGTACAAAACTAAATTTAATTTTCTCCCAGTAGTCTCTCTATGTTGAAACCAGAAAAGTCGGTATTTGTGCTGCTTGTCACTACCAGAACCAATAAGTAAAGGCAAGGATTGAATCTTTATGGGCACTTTATTCAGATGCCAGTGATCTGAGAAGACGGTGGGTAATGTAATTTCAAAAACTGTCATGGGCCCGGCTGGTGTAGCTCAGTGGATTGAGCGCGGGCTGGGAACCAGAGGGTCCCGGTTCAATTCCCAGTCGGGGCACATGCCTGGGTTGCAGGCCAGGTCCCCAGTGAGGACCATGTGAGAGGCAACCATACATTGCTCTTTCTCCCTTCCTTCTCCTCTCTCTGAAATTAATAAAATCAAATCTTTAAAAAAAAAAAAACTGTCATGGGGAGGAAAGGGGAGAAAATGCAGACAACTGTAATTGAACAACAATAAAGTAATTTAAAAATAAAAATTAAAAAAAAACTGTCTTAACACCCCACCTCAAGCCAACCTTTTTATAAGGTGAAAAAAATGCAGGTAGGGGGTTTGAAAAAATGTAATCAGGTAAGAGTTGTAGTCCAACAGCAATTTTTCTAGTATTTCTTTATCTGCTGATCAACAATTCTTTACCTGGGTCACTGACTTCTGTCCCTGGAAGGCAATGGCTCAGACACCATCTCGACCTTGCAGACCCCTGGGACACGAATGTTGAATTGCTTGTCAACCACCTGGAGTCACACAGGTCATGTATTTCAGTTCTTAGAATAACAGCTTCCCAGTGCATTAATCACGTAAGCTACAGCTTACTATAACTACAGTTTAAATCTTTAACTCTTAAGTTCCCTGATCAATGTCAATTGAATTTTTAGACTAGCCAGAAAAGCTTAGAAGAATACAGGAGAAATCTTTCTTCACTGACATGTATCTGCAAGGGTCTCTCATCGGCTACATGTTGATTGCAGTTCCTTAAACATTTTAAGTTTTCCCTTCACAAAAATAACATTGGCTTTTATACAGCAGGATGTTTTGTTATTGAAGTTATGTAAAACATGTTGAATTTGACAATGTGCTTAGAGGGAGAAGAAAAGATTGTTTCAATTTAATCTAAACTAAATTCTAGCTTCAGAAAACCTCAAGCCAATAACTATGAGTGAAAAAGGGGCTATGCAGAAAGCCTGATAAGCTCAGGGGAGGCACAGGGCAGGCCTGCCTAGCTCAGTGAACAATAGCCTCATATAACTCCCTTGCATGACCACTTCCTTAAGCATTAAGTTCTCAGGATAGTGAGGTTCTAACCCACATCCAATACTCTCAGCAACAAAGTCTCAGGTCTGTTGATCACAGAGAGCTTTGGTCAACTAGAGATAACTTCTAGGCCTCAGCTGTGTTTCAGCTCCAGGCACAGAGGAGCAGCAAGGCCAGCCAGCACAACACCATGGCTGAGCTCAGGACCCACTATAATGACTAATGACCCCCTGCCCTGCTGTGGACCAATCAGTGGAGACCATGACCCTGAGAAGATGCACTTAGAAAGCTGATATGTATCCTATTGAGATCCTTCCCTGAGACCTCCAGATAAAAACCCTCAAGAGGAAGAACTCAGTATGCACTTTCTCTGTCTCTTGAGCACACTCAAGATTTTTCTCCCCCTTTCTTTCCTCAAGGTGTGCACCTTTGCTTTTTTTCTCCTAACTAAGTTCCAGGGGACCTACTTCTGCCCCTGTGAGTTGTTTCCTGAGCCCACACAGCCCAGCTCCAGCTGACTTACTTCTCTCACACCTAACTTCTTCTACCTCTGTGACTTTCTAAATAAACTTTTGCTTATATCTGCGTGTTGGCTCTGAATTCTTTCCAAACTCAAGGACCAAGGTCTAACATTTGGTGCCATTTACCATTAACAAAACTAGAGATAACATCTAGGCCTCAGTTGTCCTTCAGTTTCAGGCCCCAAAAGCGGGGAAAACAGAAGAATAAATGCCATGACTGATATCAGCACCAGATGCAGTAATCAACTACCCCCTACCCTAGCTCTGACTTAATCAGTAGAGACCACGACCCTGACCTCATGACCCTAACTGCCTTAGTCACCATGATTAGTGATTTTTCCCCCAATATAACCCATCCCCTGGAAGCCATTGGGGAGCCAAGCCATGGAGCATTAGCTCATCTGTCTCTGGGTGTGGGTCATTTCCTAAAAATAAACCTTAGGGTTTCTTTTCTAAAAGATTTTATTTATTTATTTATTTTTAGAGAGAAGAAACGGTGGGGGAAAAGCGAAGCAGAGAAATATCAATGTAAGAGAGAAACATTTATCAGTTAGCTCTCGTACACACTACAGATAAGGAACAAACCTGCCACCCAGGCATGTGCCCTGACTGGGAATAAAACTGGTGACCTCATGCTTTGTGGTACATGCCCAAGAAACTACGACACACTAGCCAGGGCAAACCTTTCTTTCTCTCTTTCTTTCTTTCTTTCTTTCTTTCTTTCTTTCTTTCTTTCTTTCTTCCTTTCTTTCTTTCTGATGCACGCTCCTGTTCATGCCTATTGAGCTTGGATGCATGCAGGCAAACAAACCTTTAGTCCAGTAACGATTTTTAGAAACACTTTATAAAATCTTTTCTGATAGCTAAAATCTTTTCAGCAAATTTTAAGGCTTTGAGTCAGGACGTGAGCCAGAGGAGTTGGAGATAAATCCTCAGATAGGTCAAGACTCTTTTTTTTTCTTTAGATTTTATGGGAGTAATGAGGAATTGACGGTGTCAGTTTTACTGAGAAGTTTCAATAACACATTATACCCTAAAAAAATGACAATACTGTGTAACAGAGTGAAATTCTTGATTTCTGATTTTATTTTGTTCAACTCAGTGTTGTTCCCATGGCCTTCAGGCTAATAGCTCCTGCTTTGTGTCGCACATAGACATGCTAATCATTTCAAAAATTCTGCCAGTGTCTTCAGTTTTTCAAAAACAGCCCCCTCCCCCCATGTCCCTTCCCTTGACATTTAAAAAAAAAAAAAAGCCCTGGCTTGTGTAGCTCAGTGGACTGAGCACTGGCTGTGAACCAAAGGGTCGCTGGTTCTATTTCCTGTCAGGGCACATGCCTGGGTTGCAGGCCAGGTCCCCAGTGGGGGCCACGTGAGAGGCAACCACACATTGATGTTTCTGTCCCTCTCCTTCTCCCTCTCTTCCTTTCTGTCTAAAATTAAATAAATAAAATCTTAAAAAAAAAAAGCGCAACTCTGTACTTTCTTCAGATATACTTGAGGCACTGCTAGGGTTCCCATCTTCTTGGTTGGTGGCTTTTCAATCAATAAATCATCCTTTACTCCAAACTCTGACATTTTGAGTTTTGACCTTTTGAAGCTGGGGTACATAGACTTAGGACAGGTAACACTACACAAATTCTATATGTCTAAATTTAAAAAAAAATGTATATGGGTAAAATACAAGGTCTTTAATTTTTTACTGTATCTCTAAGTTCACAGTGCCCTGCTATTCAAGAGATCTGCTGCATCATTTACACTTGTGCCAACATAAGAAATGTCCAGACCTATAAGAATTTTTATGAGTTTATTTGAGCCAAACTGAAAATAATTGCCAGGAAGCAAAATCTCAATGGATTGAGAAAATGGTCCAAAGAACGACAGTTCCGTACCTTATTTTATGCATTAGAATTAAAGGAAAAGATGTAAGAGGGTTACGTGAAATCCACCGACAATGGATTAGGGAGGTGGGAGAAAGCAAAGTGTGGAAATATCTGAAATTGGACAAAAAAGAAAACAAATAGACACATCTTTCACATAAGTGCATACAGGATAGTTAACAGTGAACACAACTGCAGTAACAATAAGGGGTTCTGTGGTTAACGATATGGTGGGAGATTGTGTGCTGAGGGGTCTGGAGAAAGGAAATTACCCTGACATTCCAAAAGCATGTTATCATAGATGCAAAACATAGACAGGTTCAATTAAGGTGATGATTGATCTTTGTCAAGAAAGATATTGGCCTATGACATGACTACCTGCCATAGTTACAGAACCCTACCTATGCTCTAGAACAGCTGTGGGGTTTGATTGCCTGCTGCCAAGAAGCACAACTCCCAATGCAAGAGTTTGGTGAAAAAGGAAAGGGCGTGTTTATTTACAGGTTGTACAGACTCAAATAAT
>PVJI01028256.1:0-16712 GCA_004026765.1 Micronycteris hirsuta
CTTCTTTGGGGTTCTCTGAGCTTCTTAGATTTCCAGGAAGCCTATTTCCTTTGCCAGATTTGGGAAGTTCTCCTTCATTATCTGTTCAAAAATACGTTCAATTTCTTGGTGTTCCTCTTGTCCTTCTGGCAGCCCTATGATCCGGATGTTGGGTCGTTTACAAATGTCTCTGAGGTTCCTGAGGCCCTCCTCATTTTTTTGAATTCTTGTTTCTTCCTTCTGGTCCACCCCATTGGTTTGAGTCCCAGCTTCCTTTTTTCCCCTATTGGTTCCCTGTAAATCTTCCTCCGTTATCTTTATCGTTTTGTTCATATGTTCAACTATTTCTTCCATTTTTTTTTTAAATTAAGATGTACGTTTTATTTTTTTTAAGATTTTATTTATTTATTTTTAGAGAGAGGAGAAGGGAGGGAGACAGAGAGGGAGAGAAACAGCAATGTATGGTTGCCTCTCACATGGCCCTCATAGGGGACCTGGCCCGCAACCCAGGCATGTGCCGTGACTGGGAATCGAACCGGGACCTCTGGTTCCCAGCCCGCGCTCAATCCACTGAGCTATACCAGCCAGGGCTCTATTTCTTCCAGTTTTGTGAGCATCATGATTACCAGTGTTTTAAACTGGGCATCTGTTAATTTGGCTATCTCTTTGTCCGTTAGTTGTGATTTGTTCTGATCTTTCATTTTGGCCATTTTCATTCTTTTTTATCTCGGAGCACCTGTCGGAGTCTTAGGTGTTTGTCGGTGCCTGGCAACCTGGGCCGCTTTTTTGTGACGTTTCCTCTGGGGGCGGGGCCTGGGAGGGAGCAATGGCATCTGCCGTTCACCGCCACTCCCTATCACCCTCTGCTCCCCAGTTCCCCACTGCCTTTTCCACCAGTCTCGTCCCTGCTGGTTCCCACTGGCCTCTCCATTACGCCGCCGGCCTGCGAGGTTCACCCGTTGCTCGGGGTAGTGTTTTGTTTAGGCGCTCCCAGGGTGAGTTCCTCCGGGCAAACTGCCTCTCACTCCGCTCCTCCGCTCAGTTCTGCCCCGCTTACCGGCCTGGATGTACATCCTCCCCAACTTCCTGGGTGTCGGACTTCCCTTCAGTTCAATTCTGTCCATTCTGGTTGTTTATTTTTCGCTATTGAATTCGTTGTTTAAACTCTCTGGTTGTGAGCGGCGGTGCAGTGTGTCTACCTACGCCACCATCTTGGCGGAAGTCCTCGGGTCCAACTTCTTTGGGACTCTCTGAGCTTGCTGGACTTCCTGAAAATCTATTTCCTTCAGCAGATTGGGGAAGTTCTCTTTCATTATTTGTTCAAATAAGTTTTCAATCCCTTGGTCTTCCTCTTCTCCTTCTGGCACCCCTATGACTCAGATGTTGGGATGTTTAAAGATGTCCTGGAGGTTCCTAAGCCTCTCCTCAGTTTTTTGAATTCTTGTTTCTTGATTCTTTTCTGTTTGGATGTTTTTTTCTTTCTGCTTGTCCACTCTGTTGATTTGAGTCCCAGTTTCCTTCTCATCCCTATTGATTCCCTGCATATTTTCCCTCATTTCCTTTATATTACCCTTCATTTGTTCAAGTAATTGTGACAATATTTCTTCGAATCCTGTGAGCATCCTGATTACCAATGCTTTGAACTGTGCATCTGATAGGTTGGCTATCTCTTTGTCACTTAGTTGTATTTTTTCTGGAGCTTTGATGCGTTCTTTCATTTGGGCCTTCTTTTTTCTCGGTGAGCCTGTTACTTTAAGGGGCAGAGGCTTAGGTGTTCACCAGGGCAGGGTAACCGATGTCATTGTGTTGTGACGCTGCCTGTTGGGGCAGGGACTGAGAGAACAATGGCTCTTGCTCTGTTCTCCGCACTTCCCCAGCTACCCACAAGCAAGTTCGGCCCTTCTTTGCTGGCTCTGGAGTGAGTGGACAGGCCTGCGCAGTTCCAAGTCCCTGTGGGTCTCCCCAACAAACTCTCCTGTGAGGCTGGGAGTTCCTCCCACTGCTGCCTGAACCCCCACAGGTGTCTTCAATCGGTGGTTTGAGGCTTTATTTTCCTGTGCTGGTGGGCCGCACGGTCTGTTCCGCTCCCCAGCTTTTCCTCTCGGTTTATCTGCTCGCCAGTTATTTTGGCTTCTGAACTCATGATCTCTTCAACTGTACTGTCTAGTAATGTGTATGGGCAGAATTTAAGCACTACTTTGTGACCTTGTGGATGAATTGAAAGATATGACAAAGATGATCCTCAGGTCAGAAAAGTGAAATCATTGTAGAACCATTCTTATCTTACTTGGCTTCTTAAAATTTGTCTTTTTACCTTTTGAATTTTATTTTAAATGCTTTGCACGAAGCAGCATTGGGAGAAGGCTACCTGTTTAGATTTATAACCCATAAGTGTACTTCTGAGGGCTTAGGGAAAGAGGATAGAAAAATGATGCCCCAGGAGTGGCAGACCAGCCACTGTTTTTATCTCCTCACTCTAGCATTGTTCTAATATTATCTTCAGGATACTAGGTAGGTAAAGCTGTTCTTTGGATTTTGATGTTATAATGGATATAATTTATTAGATGCTTCATAATGGCCTTTAAAATATATTTTTTACCAAATATCTCATTTAATGCTCCACGCTACCCTAAGGGATAGACACTGTTATGATCACATTTTAAGGGTGAGAAAAATAAAGTTTAGAGAGGTCAAGTAACTCTCCCAAAATAACTCTGATAGAAGGTTAAGTTCTGGGATTTGAACAAAAAATATATATATATATATAAATTTTTTTCAGGTGGTTTATTTTATGTATATTTTTTTCAAGTACAGTTTACACCCAATAGTATTCTGTATTAGTTTTAGATGTACAGCACAGGGGTTAGAAAATCATGTACCTAAAGCCTATATTTTTAGCCACTATGGCATTGCCTTCTACTTCACTGTAGGTTCTGGTAGAAATGTGGATTTAGGGGAACTTAATGATTCAGATATGGCTGTTTCAGTACATTTCCCTATCAATTAATAGTCAGCTCAATGGATTTGGAATAAATTCGAAGTCATCACTATTTTCCAGCTTAGCTACTAAAGAAACCCAGATATTCAAAGTAGTAATTCAAAGTGTACACTTTACATAAAGGGCCTTTTATTAAAATATTATATATTCAATATTTTCTATGGTTCTAGAAATATTCCCTGATGATCAGTTCAATACATCTTGTTCTTTAAATGCCAGAGAAGCATATTCCACTCAACATCATTCCTACATATAAAGCAGTGAGTACACCAGATGATGTTCCACTTGAACCCCAAACAGTAACCCTCATTTTACAATGCATCAGGATATTACCAAACTATGTGCAAGTACTCAGATTTCCAAAATTTCCTAGTTCCATTGAAGTTGAACCCCTTCTACCACCTATTCTGATGTGAATCCATGTGTGGAGTTCTTGGTAGAGTAGTCTATTCCTAGTTGGTTGCTAAGACTCGTAATTTGGGACATTCTGGATATGAAATTCTGTTGATACTATATATTCTTTTCTACTTTGTGAAACAGGCTTCCATGGCTTGTGTTCAGAACAAAAGCAAAAATTTGGGGAAAAGTTAAAAGAATGAAGCCATATGACAGAATTTGTCTTTTCTAGTGTCTAACAAAAGTAGACAAAAAGATGAAAATAAAATCACAATTAACAAAAAATAATCACCAGAAAATACCAAACGAGAGAGTGGGTGATATAACTTATTAACATAAAAAGATGTCATCTAAGAAAAGCAACAATAGATCTTTTTAAGACATGTAAAATTCTTCTTATCTTGCCTCTAGAAACCTCTTTTAACCATAACTTCTAAAAAAAGACATGTGAGTTGACAAAAGTCTTGATAATTTTTATTTTAAAATACAAAAATAAAAAATATTTATTTTTATGGCTGGACCTTGAGAATATCATGATAAGCAAAATAAGTCAGACAGAAAAAGTTAAGAACCATATGATTTCACTCAGATGGGTCATATAAAACTGAAAGCAATAAATGAACAAATAAGAAAAATAAACAAAAACTCATAAACATAGAAAACAGTATGGTGGTTTCCAGAGGGAAGGGGGTGGGGGTAGTAAAGGCTAAAGGGGGTCAAATATACGGTGGCAAAAGATGATTTGACTTTGGGTGGTGGGCACAAAATGCAATATGCAGGTCACGTATCATAGAAATGTACACTTGATATAATCTTATATAATCTTATTAACAATGTCACTCCAATAAATTTAATTTAAAAAGATGTTATTGAATAAAAGGGAAGAAAATGGAAGCTTACCCTTTATTTTCTTTTTTTATTTATTGGGGTGATATTTGTTAACAAGATTATATGGATTTCATTTAATTTTTGTTTTGTGTAAAAGTACTGTGCTGAATGTAATTTTGAATTTTCAGTTCTCTGAGGACATTATCCCTACTGCTGCATGTTTCAGGATCCTTGCCAAAAGATTACATGAAAGATTCATTAATGACTTTGAAACCGAATTCACCTAGGACTAGTGTTTATTCACTTGGTCCTGCTTGGCACATAAAACAAACATCAATTTTGTTGTAAAACATTCCCATTTTTTTGTAGGAAGTTACAAACATCATGTCTACCTAAACCAGAGAGTTCCTGATATTTCCTCAGACCTTGGAGTAGCAATTACATTTCACAATAATACAATTTTTTTTTTCTCTTGTCAGGAAAGTCTTGGCCACACGATAGAAATGACATGATCAGATAAATCAATGCCATCCAAGGGCTGCCTGTTAGGTGAGTATGGTCCAGAGAGTGACCAGAAGTCCACATACAAGTTCATGCAAATATGCTCTTCTTTATTCTCCCAACCCTGAGGGTGCTCAGGGATAAATAATCAGCTGAAACCACCGTGTCTGTGGTTTTTCAGACGCTTAGAAAATTATTTTCTCTGAGAGATGTGAATAGTTAATTAAATTATGGTGAAAGAAATGAGTTCATAATTTTAAGTTGACTAAAGACTTTGAGATGACAGCTAGAGGGGTTGGGGGACATGTGGGGGTAGGGGTATTGAGCAAAAAAGAAAAAGAACTCATGGACGCGGACAATTGTGTGGTTATTATTGGGGAGAGGGAGGTATAAGGGGATTAAATGGTAATGGAAAATACAATAAAGATTACATTACAAAAAGTTTTGATGGGGCTGAGCTAATAAATAGCAGGGCACCTAAAAATAGGTGAAATGAAGGACTTCTAGAAACAACCCTGAATTGGAATTTATCTCCTGATATATTTAAGATACCTACAGTCCTTAAAAAACTGCACCAATAGAAGAGCTGTGACTTGTCTAGGACAGTTTGTTCTTAGCAGGTCCCTGTCCTCCTTTCTCCATTCTGGGGTTTATTTCCAAAGTGTCAGCTCCCACTTGCTAGCAATGTGACTCACAGCTAATGGTACGAGAAGGGGAAGGAGTTTGCAGTGAAAAGTGAGATCTATCTTCTTTGGTAGCCGTCTGGGCTTCCACCCAACCTGGTTCTGCTGAGCTCACATGCTATGCTGGTTTGGGAAAATAAAGTAAAGTAAATTTGAAAAAAAAAGTTTGGTTTTCTACAAGACAAAAGAAGTAAATAGATATCAAATGATAGTGTCAATTTATTTTTCAAGATATTTAGGAACAAAGACATAGAGCTTTCAGACTTGTGTAAGACACCAATGAGATGTCTTAAGACTGAAAAAAAAAGAGGCAGGTGGATTGCATATAATCGTTTCTTATATCTCCAGTTTATTATTTTATTTTATTATTTTAATTACTTAATCTATTGTTAATATTAATTTAATTTATTGTTAATTCTGTGATGCTCACATTCTTGAAAGTGCTCCCAGCTTGTCCTAAAACATTAAACCAGGGTCAATTTTTTTGTCTTTAATGGGGATTGTAAACGCTGAAAGATTTACTATGGGACTTGGGCAGTTGGTGGGTGGAGAGTATCTCCCACTTCTGAAGAAAAGGAATATTTTAAAGCAGTCAAGTGAAACCTTCACATAGCCAGTTAATTGAAATTTCCAAAAGAAATTTTTTCCCAAATTATTGATGGCTTTGAATAAGCACTGGAGTGTGAAGTTATTTCAGCAGATTTAATGTAGTTAGTTGGTGTTGCCTGTGGAACAATCACAGAGCATCTGTCAGTTCAAATCCAGAATTAATCTCTGGTATGAATATGTGTCTGACAGGCGCATTGAGAAGCATGAATGAGATCGTAAAAGGAAAGCCACTTCTCTGCCAAACAGTAATATGTCAATTAAAACTTTTTGCCTTAATGCAGGTATCATATATGTGCTGAGTACATATGATACTCATGTTATGACACAAATTAAAAGCCACTCAGAACCTTTCCTTGAAAGGATAAGCCAACAGAGATGCCCTAAATTAGAGTCAGGGATGTGGCAAAATGAGGAGATGGCAGAGTACTTTTAGAATTATTCTATAATTATGTCAAAGCTTATATTTGCATTGCTCATTTCTTTCTTTTTCACTTTTTGTATGGAAAGCTTTCAGAAATATATAATAGGACAGGTGCTACAAAGATGTGATAAAAATAAATCAATATTCGATGAAGTAAAAATAAAATAAAAATTAGTGCGCATAATAAGCAGTATACCTTGATCCATGTCTGAGGGTAAATCTTGAATTAACTGTATATCTCAAAGTCTTTCCACTCTGTGGTTATTATATTAAACAAGATAAAAATTCTTTTTCCAACAATTTTTACATCCTCTATTAAGCACAGGGTGTGACAAAACAAATACAAAGGTCTTAATGTGGTTGAGAAGATTTGAAAAGACTCCTCTGAAGAGTCTTAAGTAAAAAACAGAGGAAGGGGTCTCTAAGAGCCAGGTGTAGGTCAGAATTAGCAAACGTATGGAGTAAGGGGGAGGAAAAAACACAAATAATTAGATGAAATTTTTTGCAGAGAGACCGTCCATGTAGGATGACCACTATAATACTTGTCTGTCACTCTGGTAGGCTTAGGTTTTTAGAGCCACTCTTCACAACTCCACTTCCACCACACAAAAAATCTCCCCCTTGTTATAATCAGGGAGACTGCAAAATCGAGTGAAAGTACCTGCAATGTCAATACATTTTCAAGATAATGCTGAAGTATGAAACAGTATAGCTTGATATCAGTTGTTAATATACGGAAATAACTGTTGGCTTGTGGTTTTAGTACCGTGAACAAGGACCAGGTAAAGATTAGTAGAGATGAAGATGAGGCATTCCACTTTGAACAAGTTCACTTAGAGGGAGTGTGAAATTGCTAAGTGCAAATGACTAACATTTCAAGAGATCATATGAGAATGGTACACTTTGAAATAATCATATTTAAATGCTGAATCAAAGTCACAGGATTTAGTCAATTCTCAGGGAAAACACATAGAAGAAGAGAGAAGAGGATTTAAGGATGAAATGTGAGAAATATCAATGTTACAAAGATGAGTAGGGGAAGAGGTACTTACAAAGGGGAAACTGAAGGGAAAAACAAAAACCAGGAGGTGGATACGGTACAATGTGTCTAGAACAGTGATTTTCAACTGGTGTGCCACAAGAATTTTTAAAACATGCAATGCCTGACTGTTTAGTCAGGGGCACTGACCTCTTTTCCCTAGCATTGTCAAATAAAAAAATGACAACAGCCAACACAACAATAGCCGTCGGTGTGAATGAATCAAAATTATACTTTTTTGTGGGTCGAATTGGCAGAATAGATATGTATTTTTGGTGTGCCATAGAATTTTAGTAATTAGTTTATGTGTGCCATGAGATGAAAAAATTGAAAATTGCAAGTCTAGAACATCATAAGAAAGGAGTAATTGACCTTGCCCAATGCAAAAAGTAAAATGGCTACACTTCATTGAAACTTACAGAAATAACAATTAAACTTGCCAGGAGTAGTTTCAATGAAGTGGTGTGTTCACCTTGTGTCATAACCACCTCTTATGTGTTTACAATTTATCCTGGGGGGAAAAAGCCTCAACAGAAAGCACAAAGAAAATGGCTATGATTCATTGAGAGTTAAAGAAATAACACTTAAACTTGCAAAACTTGTTTCAACAAAGTGGTGTGTCCAGAAGCATGTATGTCCTGAACAGTTGAGGGGTAGTTTGGACTCAGAAACTAAAGAAGATTATTGGAAGCTAAGGATGGAATCCAGATTGGAGATTGTATTTAACCCTTGTAGAGTTTATTATAATATCAGTGATAATAAGGAGTCTAAACACTTCAGTCAAACATCAGATTGAATTATAAAATGTTAAGGATAATGTTCTTCAGCTGTGTGCAGACATTTCCTCCTTTATTTGTGAATTTGTTGTATATCAAAATGCTGTCTGAGTTCTGCATGAAAGTGAACAATCAGTGAAAATCAGATGAAGGCATCAACAACTTGAGTATGTCATGGCGAGATCTACGAAAGGATTTTTTCCATATGAGAAACGTCCTTCGTAGATGAATTTCAGGTTTGATCCTGGCAGTGGAGCAGAGCCCTCGATGCTTTGGCAGATTAATACAGAAACAACAAGTGTCATAACCACCCTCATGTGTTTACAATTTATCCAGGGGGAAAAAAGCTTCAAGCAGGTAATGAAACAGTAAAATTTTGGTTAGTGATAGGGGAAGAATTCTTAGGGAAAAAAGTATACCCTAAAGTTCACATTTCATTGTCCCGAGGGAATAAGTGTGCTATGAACAAACCTATTCCAAAGACTAAATCAAAAAGTATATATTTAAAAAACTCCTGGAAAAATTATGTTTTACTTGGACTATATTATTTAAAGAATTCCTAAGAATTTATTGTTTTTTTCAAATACAGGTCATGACATTTAGTAGACTATAAAATCAAATTGGTGACATTTGTATTTATTTTTGATGAGATAAATTAAAATAGGAAACATTAGAGAGCAGGGCATCTAAGGATTAATATTTCATTGAAATTTTTGTTTCATATATGTGTGTGTGTGTGTGTTTGAGTGTGAACAGTGGACTGCAATATAAAATGTAGACCTTACCATGTGTTGTACTAAAAAATGTTTGAAAGCCAGGTTTCTAATCTGTCAAATGATATGTCAACATTGCTGAGAGCATGAAGTATTTAAATTATTATCAAGGAAAACCAATCTATGTAAAATACATTGCTTGGCTTTTCTAAACAAAATCCATTGTAAAACTGTTCTCACTCTCTTCTCAGATCTTATCTCCCTCAGTTTTAATGCAAATTGGACAGAAGTTAGGAGTCAGAAATGAGAAACCATACGTCAATAACCAGATTCATCCTCTTGGGACTGACAGATGACCCACAACTGCAGACTCTGATTTTTTTATTTCTACTTATCACTTACACACTGAGTGTAACTGGAAATCTGGCCATCATCATCCTCACATTAGTGGATTCTCACCTTAAAACAGCTATGTACTTTTTTCTCCAACATTTTTCCTTCTTAGAAATCTTATTCACTTCTGCCTGCATTCCTAGATTCTTGTATAGCATATCAACAGGTGACAGGACTATTACCTATAGTGCTTGTGAATGCCAATTATTTTTTACAGATCTTTTTGCAGTAACAGAGTTTTTCCTCCTGGCCACCATGTCCTATGATCGCTACGTGGCCATCTGCAAACCCCTGCACTACATGACCATCATGAACCACAGGGTCTGCAGAGGGCTTATCTTCTGCTGTTGGATGACCGCATTGGTAATCATATTCCCACCACTTAGTTTGGGACTGGGCTTGGAATTCTGTGACTCTAATGCCATTGACCACTTTTTGTGTGATGCTAATCCTATAGTGAAGATTTCCTGCTCTGATACCTGGTTCCTAGAGCAGACGGTTATTGTGTGTTCTGTGTTGACCTTCATCATGACTCTAATATGTGTGGTTTTGTCCTACGTGTATATTATCAGAACAATTCTAAGATTCCCCTCTGTCCAGCAAAGGACAAAAGCCTTTTCCACCTGTTCTTCCCACATTATTGTGGTTTCTATCACCTATGGCAGCTGCATCTTTATTTATATCAAACCTTCAGCAAAAGATGACATGGCTGTTAATAAGGGAGTATCAATACTCACTACCTCTATTTCCCCCATGTTAAACCCATTTATTTATGCTCTGAGGAACAAACAAGTGAAACAAGCCTTTAATGATTTAGTCAAAAGAATAATATTGCCTTTAAAGAACTAGGCAAGTGTTCAAGTTGGAATCCTCAAGCAGTTTTCTTGTTTCTACCCTATTTGGTTCCTTCCTGATCTAGATTTGGCCTACCATTCAGTAATGACCCTGATCAAGTCACCCTTGTGTTTTCTTATAGACCAACCTGTTTGAGAATAATTGTTATTAAGAAAAATGAGAACAGTTATTTCAGGAAATCTAACCATGACCTCACTCTCAACCTTTATTTACTAATGCTGAAAGAATTGGAAAATTTATCATAAAATATTGGTACAATAGTGCACATTACTCTTTCAAAACAAAACTATTTAAATAAGTAGAGAAATAATATTAAAGAGAATGAATACCATTTGTAAGTGTAACAAGGAAAACATTTCAAAATCCCAAAGTGTATTTTAAAACAAGGAATAAGTAGAAAGATTTGGGATTTCAAAAAAAGCATTTACTAAGAAAGAATCTTTAAAATCGCAGGGTCATATATTTTAATCGAATGGATCCAATCCAGTATAAAAGTTATTTGAAAATTGCCAAATGACATGAATGAAGTTAAAATGAAAAGAGTAATGCACTGGTAATTCCTGGTAAAGACATGAAACCTGCATTAAAGTTACATAAAATAGATTGCTACTGATGTATCAATTGCAATGTTAAAACTTGAATGTAGATAGCAAAAGTGAAGTAAATTTATGCATAATCAAGTATTATTTCCAATTAGTGCTGAGCATCCATTGTCTTGCTTTTCTATTTGTTCCACTTCTTGGTTCCAAAGGTACTAATGATTTACTATGTATTTGTAATGTTTTCCAATATTAAACAATTCATATTATTCTTTTAAAAACTCAAATGTAGAAAATTTATTTGTTCATCTAATTTCGTTTTTTAATTAAATTTATTGCGGTGACATTGGGTAATAAGATTATATAGGTTTCAAGTGCACATTTGTATGATACATGATCCTCTTTGTGTGTGTAGCATCCAAAGTCAAAGGACCTTTCATCACCATGTATTGATACCCTTTACCGATCCCCCTACCTCCTTCTTTCCTGTTGCCACCATACTACTGTCTGTGCAGCAGTTTTATTTGTTTTTCTTGTTGTTCATTTATTGCTTTCAATTTTATATGCCACATATGAGTGAGATCATATGGTTAACTTTTTCTGTCTTATTTGCTTAGCATATTTTCAGGAACCATTCATGTTGATCCAAATGTCAGTATCTCATCTTTCTTATGGCTGAGTAATATTCCAGTACACACACTCACACACACACACACACACATAATTAATTTACTACTTCTTCTTTATGTTTACTTTGTTTTTTTTTTTTTTTTTTATTTCTTTTTCCCTAAGTACTGCTGGTATACTGCTGGAATACTGCGTATTCCTTTCGGGTGTACAAGGCATCCATTCGACATTCACATTGTTTACGATGCGATCACCCCACAAAGTCTGTTGGTTAGAAACTTGTACCTCTCTCTCCCCTCCAAAAAAACAAAACAAAACAAAACAAGAAAATAGGAAGCGTGCGAACCCGTGTCACATCGTTACTGCAGTGATTGCCCTATCATTGTCTGGGGTTCAGGGAAGTTTGGGTGGCCGGGAGGAACACACAAAGCCACCAGGGCCGAGTCTCTCTGCCGCAGTGCAGAGGGCCAGCACTTTGCTTTGCTGATACGTGGGATGGTTGGGGGAACCGGTCGTGCCTCGCAGAGCCCCCTTGCGCACGATTTCCTAGTCCACCCGATGGCCCTGAGTTGGTGGGCTGGGAAGGAGTCCGTCCTAGGCGCTGTAAAGGTCCCGGTCCTGGGGACATTGGAATGCTGGAGAAAGAAAGAAAGGAGCCTGATGGTCAGGTTTCCAAAGGAGGTCCCCTTCCCTGCAGGGACCCCCACCTCAGGGAGGCTCCTTATCGCAGGGCCGCGCGCTCCCTGCCCATGTGCATGTTTTGCATATGGGGACAAACTATAGTCTAGTTCTATTCTTTTGCATGTGGCTTTCTCATTTTCCCAGACCATTTGTTGAAGAGGCTTTCTTGTCACTATTGTATATTTTTGGCTCCTTTGTCAAACATTATTTGCCCCTATACATGTGGTTTTATTTCTGGGCTATTAATTCTGTTCCACTGGTCTGTGAGTCTGTTTTTCTTCCAATACCATATTATTTGAACTGTTATCACTTTGTAGTATAATTTGAAGTCAGGTAATGTGATACCTGTAGCTTTGATCCTTTTTCTCAGGATGGCTTTGGTTATTTGGGGTTGTTCATTGTTCCATACAAATCTGATGATATTTAGTGCCATTTCTTTAAAAAACCAGAAACACTGAAATAAAGAACAAACTGACAGTAACCAGAGGTCAAGGGTGAGAGGGATAATGGGGGAAAATAGAGGAAGATCCATCAAGGAACATGCATAAAGGACACATGGACAAAGCCAAAGGGGGTAGGTGATAGGGTGGGAGGTGGGGATGTTGTGGGGTAAAGAGGGAGACAACTGTATTTGAAAACCAGTAAAAAAAAATGACTGTTTAATACAAAAAAAAAAGTCATTGGGAATTTGATGGGAATTGTTTTAAACCTCTATATAGCTTTGGGTAATATGGACATTTTAATTATGTTGATTCTTCCAATCCATGAAGATAAACTATCTTTGCATTTCATTGCATCTTTTTAATCTTTTAAAATAATGCTTTTTAGTTTTTTTAGTAATATCCTTGTTAAGTTTATTCCTAGGCTTTTAATTTTTTATTTTAATTAATTAATTTTTCTTTAAAAAAGACTCTATTTATTTTTATTATTTTCTATTTTAAATATATTTTATTGAGTATGCTATTAGAGTTGTCCCATTTCCCCGCCTTTATTCTCTGCCACACTGCACCCACCTTCCCACCCACATCCCCCCTCCCCTTAGTTCATGGGTCATACATAGAGGTTCTTTGGCTTCTATATTTTCTATACTATCCTTAACCTCCCCCTGTCTATTTTATACCTACCATTTATTCTTCTTATTCCCTGTACCTTTTTGCCCATCCCTACCCCCAGTGATAACCCTCTCTGTGATCTCCATTTCTGTGATTCTGTTCCTATTCTAGTTGTATGCTTAGTTCATTTTTGTTTTTTTTAAGGTTCAGTTGTTGATAGTTGTGTTTGTTGTCATTTTATTGTTCATATTTTTGATCTTCTTTTTCTTAAGTAAGTCCATTTAACATTTCATATCATAAGGTCTTGGTTATGTTGAACTCCTTTAACTTGACCTTATTTGGGAAGCACTTTATCTGCCCTTCCATTCTAAATGATAGCTTTGCTGGATAGAGTAATCTTGGATGCAGGTCCTTGCTTTTCATGATTTCAAATACTTCTTTCCAGCTTCTATTTCCTGCAAAATTTCTGAGAAATCAGTTGATAGTCTTATGGGCAGTCCTTTTTAGGTAACTCTCTCCTTTTCTCTTGCTGCTTTTAAGATTCTCTCCTTATCTTTAATCTTAGGTGATTTACTTATGATGTGCCTCTGAGTGTTTCTCTTTGGGTCCAATTCCTTTGGGACTCTCTGAGCTTCCTGGACTTCCTGGAAGTGTTTCCTTCTCCAGATTGGGGAAGTTTTCTTTCATTATTTTTTCAAATAAGTTTTTAATTGCCTGCTCTTCTTCTCCTTCTGGCACACTTATGATTCACTTGTTGGAATGTTTAAAACTGTCTTAGAGGTTCCTAAGCCTCTCATCATTTTTTAAAAAATCTTGTTTCTTCATTCTGTTCTGGTTGAATGCTTTTCTTCATTTTGTTCCAAATTGTTGATTTGATTCCCGGTTTCTTTCCCTTCACTATAGCTTAAAAAGATGTCAGCTAAAAAAGCAACAATAGATCTTTTTAAGACATGTAAATGTGTTCTAACCTTGCCTCTAGAAACCTCTTTTAACCATAACTTCTAAAAATGATATGTGAGTCAACAAAAATCTTGATAATTTTTACCTTATTTTTAGAAAAATAGACTGAATGTACATCCTTTAAAAACTTTTCCTTTATGGGATGATGGAAGTTATAATGGCTACAGTTGGAAAATAAGTGAAAAAGGAAAGGAGAATTAAATTTATTGACACTTCAAAAGAAGTATAGTTTACAGGGCTCCATGATGAAGAACAATGCCAATGCTAGGTTTCCTTCAAGAAATGCTGATAATATCACTCCCTTTTTAAAACCTTCACCTGAGTATATTTTATGATTGATTTGAGAGAGAGAGAGATAGAGACAGAGAGAAATATCAATGTGAAAGAAAAGCATGATCAGTTACCTCCCATCCATTCCCTAACTGTGGATCAAAACCACAACCTATGTATGTGCCCTGGCCAGGAATTGAACCCACAACCTTTGGGTGTATGGGATGACCTTCCAACCAACTGAGCCACTGGCCAGGGCGTGATAATATCACTTCCTTTCTTAAAACTTCTCTTGACTCACCAAAGTTCAAGTAACTCTATAGTTAGTAATTGAATACTTTCATGATTTGGCTACTCTTTTTTACTCAAAATTCTTATCCTCCTACTCTCCTGAATAAATAACGTGTTTTTCTTCTTAAAATTCAAGTTATTTCTGGAAAACAGTTAATTCTTTACAATTGTTTGTTAAATAAATTCTCGTTCACCCTTCTCTAATAACACCATGTTATTTTATTTTTAAAGTAAACATTAAAATTTATACTTCATACAGCTTTCTGTCACACTAGACTATAGATTCCTTGAAATTAGAACAGATGCCTTTCATAATTTTATCCTCAAGGGCCTGTTCAGAACTTAAAATATGGTACACTAAGTACATTAAAATGTATTCTGTTTTTTAAAGCTTCTCAATCTTTTTGAAGGTGTCCTTGAATGCCTCCTTCACTTGCTGATTTCTTAGAGTGTAAATGAAGGGATTTAACAAGGGAATAACCGAAGTAATGAGCACAGCTATTCCTTTGTTTAAAGCACCTTCTCCTTTTGCAGAGGGATTGGTGTACATAAACATGCAGGTGCCATAAGAGAGGGAGATGACAATCAAGTGAGAGGAACAAGTGGAAAAAGGCTTTGTCCTTTGCTGGGCAGAAGGAATCCTCAGAATGTTCCTAATAATGTATGTATTAGAAAGTGTCACCAGAACCAGTGTAACCACCAGAGTCATAACAGCCAAGAAGATAACCACCAGTTCTAAGAGGCTTGTGTCTGAGCAGGCAAGCTCCAGGAGGGGTCCATAGTCACAGTAATAGTGATTCAGCACATTGGAGGCACAGAAATCCACCTGACACACCAGGAAGATTGGGGCTAAGATAGACAGGATTCCCCCCAGCCAGGAGCGGAACATGAGTTGTATGCAGACTCTACTGCTCATCAGGGTCAGGTGATGTAGGGGTTTGCAGATGGCCACATAGCGATCATAGGACATAGAGGCCAGGAGGTAAATCTCTGTTCCCCAAGGAATATGGCAAAAAAAAAAATTGAATCAAACATCCAGCAAAGCTGATGGCTTTATCTTCCATTGTCATGCTGGTCAGAAATCTGGGAACGAAAATGGATGTGACGAAAATTTGTAGGAAGGAGAAATTCCAGAGGAAGAAGCACATGGGGGTCTGGATCTACCAGTGTGAGTAAGATGAAGGTTAGATTTCCTAGAACCCTTAGCATGTATGTGAGAAGCATAAAGATGAGTATCATGACCTGGACTTCAGGTTGTTTTGTAGGCCGAACAGAATAAACTTAGTGAGGATGGTCCTGTTTTTCATTGTTGACCTTCACTAGATCTCAAAGGAAAAGGTGAGAATGACAAAAACTGAATTTCTCAGGGTGGGAGAGATAAAGCTGATTGTAACCAACAGAATCAGGTCATATATTGTAATATTCTCCATCCAATTGGCTCAAGCCAATTTCTCATTGGACTGCTAGGCTCCATGGAAGCCCCATGCCTGCTATATAAGTGACATTTTCTTAAAGTCTTGTAGTTATTTAAGTCCATCTATTCCTGCATTCATAACAGAATATGTGACAGAATAATTAATTTTTTTCAGAAGAATATGTTTGAACCTACCCTTTCCTCCTAAAATCTTTAGGAAATCTCCATGTTTAAATCACTTTTCTGTGACTATTATCAATCTCTCCTACTTCTATGCTTTTGGTAGAAATATCTCTATCTGATTCTGTTTTCTGTGTTTTATTTTGCCTTCCCTGTGCTTTTATCCATTTTTGTAGTTTTTTTCTCCTCTCTGTACTATTTGATGCTTCACTGGATATCTGCCATAGGTCCTCATCTCCATTACTGTTCCCATCTCTGACTTGTTTCATGCACCAAAAAGAATTTCCCCACACAGGTAATGCTGAAGATCTTGATGTATAATTACTATTTTCTATACCTTTGCTTCTTTTGTGGGATAAATTTGTAATAGGCCTTTAAACTTGGTTCAATACTATCTCATTTTTTATTGTGAGGCTTTTTTGTCTGCATAAACAAGGCTCAGGCATCAACAAATCATATTAATTATCATTTTTATATGTTTCTCTGCCACATTCAGAGTCTCCTGGG
>PVJI01028257.1:0-16710 GCA_004026765.1 Micronycteris hirsuta
AACTCTTACCTGGAACTTGTAACCCTCCTAATTAGTCACCTGGCCTTCAGCATTAACACCCTCAAATCCCTTTCTAAATCCTAGGTATCCAGTCTGGCCTTTAAAACACTAATCTGATTATGTCTCTTGCTTGCTTAAAATTTTTCCTTGAATATAGTTGCTTATAGGATAAAGAACAACTGCCCTACTGTGTTTGGCAGAAGAGCACAGAGGCTACATGTGGACACCGGAGCCCCACTGTCTTCTCGGGTTTAAGTCCCAACTTCATCACCTCTCATTTTGGGAAAATTTCTAATCAAAGCGTGGCTTAGTTATATTTTGTGTAAAATGGGTAGGATTTGGCTTTATTTTAAGATGAAATGCGATAATACAGACAAAGCGCTTTATACTATGCCAGACATTTTTGGTAGTAGTTCCATTACTACCATTTTCCCACTGTTTTTTAAACCTCTTTATTAAAGCACATAGAGAAGAGCGCACACATTCTGAGTGACACAGCTGGATGAATGTTCACAACAGTATCCAGGCCCCACGTCAGAAAACACAGCTTTAGCCTCATCGGAGGAACTCTGCTTTGTTTCTTTTTTTATAATTGTACTTTCATTGTTTACACTATTATGGACGTGCCCTTTTTTCCCCTGTGCCCGCCTCCACCCAGTCCTAGCCCCTCCTCCCCGCAGGCCTTCACTACGCTGTTGTCTGTGTCTATGGGTTATGCACAAACGTTCTTCCATTCATCCCTTCACCTTCTTTCTACTACTGTCGTGATTACCTCTTTGTTCATGCATTGCTTTGCTAGAATACTGTCCCCACCATCCCCCTCACCCATCCTCTACTCCCATTCCCTCCCTCTCTTTCTCTCTGTCATACCGTAACACACACCCCGTACACCCCAAAAATCAGCTAACCGAGAGCTTTGCCCTCACCAATTCCCCATTGTCAGCAAAACTGTTTCAAATCTGAAACTGGCTGAGAAGACCCTCTGTGCATTCTCGTCACACTCTGGGCCTAAGTGCAACACAGCCTGTCGTTCAGTAGTCAACACATCAGTTCATTTATGTCCCCACGAAGCTTGGAGCAGTCAGAGGAGAGAGAGACTAGCACACGTCCTGGTGTAGAGATGCTGTCCAATAAGCATGAAAAGAATAAATGAACGCATTGCGAAATGTGCCTCTACTCCCTTAATATTGAGAAACCTTGTTCGTTCTTTTCTCTACAGTCGCTCTGGATGAAGGACTCTATCTTTGCCACTGTCCCCCAGGCCTCAGCAAAAGTAACTGCCAATGGTATCTCTTTTGACACAGCTGGAGGATTAAGAATGGCAGTCATGGGTACCCTTCTTTCTCTAAAACCTTAAGGTGTCCTATAGACTTTTGCAAGCAAACCCAGAAATGTTCCCATGAATGACTGATCCTGTCAATTCTGAGTACAAGTTGGGTACTGATGGGTTAACTATATTCCAAAGAAGAACAAGCTCCGGGGTAGAGGAAAAAATATAAATGGCCCTTTAAAATGTTTGTATTTTGCTACTAATCATTAAAAAATATTAAGCTGTCCCTCTCGCTCCAGCCAATCCCCTTCTCTCATTAAATGTATAAGACCAGCATCCAAATAAGAACTGGTCTTTAGTTTTATAAAAAAAAGGGGTAGATTCAGAGGCTGAGAGGAGCTAATCATTTTTGATTAGTTAGTTTCAGACTTCACTGAGTTTTGCTGGGTCTAGATTATCTGAATCTTTATTAAGGGAGCTGGAATTGGCAGCAACTAAGGGAGTGGTAACATTTGTGTGAGAATGCATTCAGACAGCAGCAGCCTGTGGGCACGTAGTATGCACAAGGCCAGCTGTGCACGTGTGCAGTCCCTTGTGCCTCCGGGTGGGGGGTGTGGCCTGGGCGTGTGCCTTGGTGGGAGAGAGAGAGAGGGAGTTTTCCAAGGTGCGGGCTCTCACAGAAGGCCGGGGACAGCAACTCAGCCTCCACTCTCTTCCAATCCAGCCCCTGAGAGGCTTGCCTGCTTGGAGGTAATTTTATTTAATCTTGGCAATCTTCTCGGATAGACTTAAGTAAACAAGGATCAAGCCACTCACAACCTTAATTAGGCTACACATAAATAATGGATTGCTGGATTAGCAGAGAACATACAGGAGGGATGTGAGGGCGATAAAACCCACTTTCCTTAAGTGGTCCCTTCCTTCGAGGAGCTCCAGTTCCTCCAGGCAGATGTCTGCATCGGGGGCCATGGAGACATTTCAGCAGTCCATTTTTTATTCATTTATTCATTCATTTATTCTTTCATTTATAATTTACTTATCGATTGCACAAATTCTTAGTAACCCCTTCAGAAAACAAGACATGATACTAGATGCTGTGGGGGGAGGCAAAGATAAAACAAACAAGAATTCTTTCTTAATTGCTCACAGTTACAAGATGGGGTTATAACTATAAGTGGAAATTGACCAACGAGTTTCCTGGTAGAGCACAGGGGCAGATTGTCTTTTCCAAGGATGATCACAACAAAATCTCCCATTTTACATGCTCTTCTTATGATGTGACCTTGACATTCCTCCCATCCAGTGGAATCTATGAACCTGACAGTCTGTGGAACTCATGCAGAAATTCGTGGCTGTCTTCGCCAATAAGACTGCAGTAGAAGTGATGCTAGGTGACTTCCATGTATATTGCTCTTTAGGCATGCTTACTCTTAAATTTCAATCACCATATCGTGAGAAAGCTCGAACCAGCCCAGGCCACATGGCTCCAGTCCACAGTTCAGGTGAGGTCCAGGTTAACAGCCAGCATTAACTACTAGACATGAGAATGAAGGTGCCTCCACGTGATTCCTGCGGCAGGTATTGAGTCACTCCAGTCTTCGAGACTTCCCGGCTGAGGCCCAGACATTGTGAAGCAAACAAGCCATCCTTGTTCTGCCCTTCTAGATTCCTAACTCACAGAATCGGTGATCTTAATAAAATGGTTGTTTGAAGTTGCTAAATTAGGGGATTATTTGTTACAGAGCAACAGTGACTTCGAGAAGCTCTGTGGGAGAAAACTTGGAGTCTTGGAAATTTGTTTGCCCTACTCCATGATCAACAGTTAGCAAGTCCAATCAAGTCTATATTTTGAAAAACTCTCCTTTGTATCTCTTTTCTACTCTTAATTTCTATCAATGTTGCTCTTCTTAGCCGATGCTAACTCTTAGCATGGTGTTCCTGCCTCTGGCTTCATTCATCTCGCTGCCTCCTTTGCGGTGCTCACATCTGAGCATTACACCCCTGGCCCTCAGTTCACGCCTCTGAACTTGGAGTAGGATACCATGAGAGACTTGGCAGTGTGTTGAGGGTGAGAGAAACCATAAGATGAATATGGCAAGGCCTTATTTTACTCACTAGGAAGTAATTGCAACTCTTATTTTTATATTAAAAGAAACGTAGATAAATTAAAACATAAAATCAAAATTGGCAAGAATTTTAAAGATAGAACTCAGATTCCAAGGGCATTTCTCTTGCAATAAGAACATCCTAAAACTACCAGTGACACGGTTTTACTCACTCCCCTCTGCTGTTTGCTATATAGGAGAAGTTGGAAAGGAGATACCTTTCACTTTGCAACAGCAATGGCTTGAGATGGAGCTCTCCAGAGAGCACGCAAGGCCTGCCACATCCCTAACCCACAGTTTCGATCTGTCCCCTGACCGTCAGCCTCCTGCACAAGACCACCTGGTGAATGTCCATGGCACGCTCACAGGTATTTACCTGGAGGATGGAGAGAAACTTGCAAGAGGGGCCCACTTGAGAAAAATATGGCTCTAGTTGGGCAAATTGTTATTATTTTTGTATTCCTGAGCCTGTCATATAGTTTATGCCTCTGTGTTGATGCTTACTGCTTTCTATCACTGCAGAGAGTTTGCTCATGTCCTTTCTATTGTTCATTCTTCTGTATGCAATTCAAACGTCTCTTCACAACTTTTCCTGACACGCTTGTGGAATGAGCTGCCCCCCTCCCTGGGGCTGCCATGGGACTTTGTCCGTAGAACACGTAACATGTGGTGCTGCGATGTGCTGTACCTGCAGTCCTCTTAGCCACTAGACTTTGAGTCCCTCAAAGACAATAGTAAAAGCCTTAATTTTTTTCAAAACTTTTCACCCCTGGCTGTCGACCCGACTTAGTCCTTCTTAAACAGTTGGATCTCAATATTATTTGTTGAAGCAAGTTATCCGATTTACTTTTAGTCATATTTATTTGAAGAAATACTGCCAAAGAGTTTGGCCCTCAGGACAGGCATGATCCATCCCCACCCCACCCCTCGTCTTCATGGGCTTACCCCAGAATCTCAAGAGAGGTGGTCCCTTGTTGGCTTTAGAATTCACTTTTTTTCCTAGTCAGGACATTCTTTCAGGTATACCCTGGATCTTTCTCATTGTAATGTAAGAGGACTGTGAAACAGTGCACAGGTATCTTTATTGAGTGAGAAGCAGCCTCTGTCTCTCCGAAGTCTCGCAGGTGGGCCATTTGGGCAGGGCCAGCGTGAGCAGATTGAGAAGATACTGTCTTGCACGTCTCCCTCAGCCACAATAGAGTTCTTCCATTGTCAGTCCTACTGTCAGAAATTCTACCATTAGATATTCATTCCTTGGCATTGAAGGTTATAACCTTTAAGAGTTCTCTGTTAACATGCAGATGCTCCTGGAATCTTTTTTAAACTACTACCTTGATGAAGATTCAATGATAGTTGGGCTGAGAGCAGCAGCCTTAAAGAATTGGGGCAGAAGGTAGAAGCGACTCTGTCAAAAAAAAAAAGAAAGGAAGGAAGAAATATGTATGTTCACCAAATTGTGTCAGTGCATCAAAAGCCTGCTGCTTGCATTGTAGGTATTCCAGGCTGGCTGCTATGCAACATAATGGAGGTTAATTCCAGGGCTTAGAGCACTGCATGGAAATTGGAAGCTTCTACTCAGAGTGCAAAAGGGGGTGGTGGTGGGTTTGATTCTCTTGTTTTATGTCCTCTTTCCTGGAAGATGGAGGCTTCCCTCTCTCAGGATTACAGATCTGAGAAAACATGAGGACATTAGAAAGATGCCTTTTGTCTTGGTAGGGAATAAGATCTTTTTGTAAAATTTCAAAAATTGGCAAATACCATGTATCAGCTGGGCAGGGGGAGGGCAGAGAAAAACAACTGGCAAAAGGAGTACAGGGCTGCATTAACATGAAAATGATTTTCTATTCCAGCTGCTCATCTTATTAGTTTTTAAAATCGCTTTAGTATCTATATGTTTAGTTAAGAGAAGCCCCACACATGATTGGAACACTTAAAACCAGATAGCACCTTGGAGATAAACTGGTCTAACCCTCACTCAGAGGTGAAGCAAGGCACCCCAATCACACAGCAAGTCCAGACTGGCACAGCACCCACCTGCACCTCTCAGCTCTCTCTCCTGGGCTCTACTGAGGAGGTGCTGGGCTCACTCTGGTCTTCCCTCTATTGTGGCTGGGACACAGGTAGCTTCCACTGCTGCTCTTGGTGGCTTTATTGCTACAATTGGGAATCATGACATCCTGAAGCATGGGGACACTGAGAGAGGCTGAAGCTATGTAGCCATTTTTGGCTGCTTTTATATTTCATACCCAGGTTTCTGGGGCTTGGCAAAGAGCCATCTGTAGGAACTTTCTAGGATGGTCGGAACATGTTCTGGATGCAGTAAGCCTTGGGGAGCAGCTCCTAGCTGATGGGCACCCATGCCTCTAGGGCACAGGTCTTGTGGGAAATCCCTGTCCGCCACTCGCTACCACCTCCCATCAAGCCTGCTGCTCTGCCCACAAACGAGTTGATGAGGAGCTTCCCACACCCTGCCCAGTCTCTCTGTGATGCAGGGGCTTGGCTGACTTACATATGAGTCTTTTGGTGGTGGCAATTCCCCCTGGTTCAGCAGCCTGTGCGGTAGAGATTGATCAGTGGGTGTCCCTCTCCTAATGATGCAAGCTGTGAGAAGTTGAGCTGTTTACACAAGGTCACTTTATTAACAGGAAGATTGCTCTTATGACAAATGAGCCTTCTGATGTTGCTGTTCTCTTTCTCCCTCTCTTCTCTCTTGTCTCTCCTCTCACCCTTCTCTCTCTTTTCTCTCTCTCCTGCAAGAGCTTTCAGGAGCCACAGCTTCCACTTGCATCCTCAGCCGCTCTACCCCTTTGGTGCTAGGAGACTCAGTCCTCCTTTGGAACCCAATCAATTAAGACCAATGTCCCAGAAAGTGGAGGGTGATTATGAGCCTCTTCACTTCTTCCTCCAAAGGGAGCTTGGTAGTGGCTCCCAGAAAACCACATCCTCTTTATGGATAGGATTTCGGATCCATAATGGTCATATCTTAAATTTGCATAACACTTCACAGTTACAGAGATTTTTTTCCCCATTCTTTACAGTAAAGCATTTTATTGGTTCTTTCGGAGTGAGGAACTCGAGAAAAGTATTATTGTTTTTATTTCCATTTTAGGGATGAGAAAACTGGAACTGAAGTACAGGGTCAAAATTAAAGTCTTGCTGAATCATTCGATTTGAAATCTAGGAGCATGAGATTTGGAACCAGACAGTCCAGGTTTAAATGTTGGCTGCCCATGTTCTAACTGCGTGACCTTGGAAAGTTATTTTTGTTTTGGTTTATTTTTAATAATAGACTTCATTTTTAGATCAGCTTTAGGTTTACAGAAAAATTGAGCAGAAAGTAAAGTATATATTCCCCCCACATACACAAAGCTCCCCTGTTAGTAATGAATTGCATTACTGTGGTACACTTATTACAATTGATGAACCAACATGGGTACAATATTACTAACTAAAGTTCATTGTTTACGATACAGTTCTCTCCTTGTGTCGTACAGTTTATGGGTTTTGATAGACACAAAACGTTATGTATCTACCATTACGGTCCCATACAGAGTAATTTTACTGCCCGGAATATTCCCTGTCCTTCACCTGTGCATCCTTCCCTCCCTCCTTCCTTCTACCGCCCATGGCACCCATAATCATCTTACTGTCTCTACAGTCCTGCCTATTTCAGAATACCATGTAGTTAGAATGATAAAGTATGTGGCCTTTTCAGATTGGCTTTTTTCACTTAGCAATATGCACTTAAGTTTCCTCCAAGTCTTTTCATGGTTTGATAGCTCATTTCTTTCTAACTAATACATAGAGCATCAAACACAGTACCTGACAAAGAGCATGTGCCCTTATTATTACTGTCGTTCTTGCTACTCCTGCTACTATCATCACTGAAAACCGACTCCCGGGACTGCTGGGCGCTGCTGGGGAGGCTTGTTTAGGGCTGAGATGGGGAGGGCTCCCACTGAGTGGAGGGAGTGAGACCAGGGTTCTGGGCTCAGTCCCTGGGGCTAACACCAACTTATGTAAGCCCAAATCACTTTAACTTTGTGAGTCTCCATGTAGTGATTTGGGAAAGGAAGTAGAAACCTAGGTAACGTATGAGTGCCTTTTGAAAGCCTGTAGTCTAGAGGGTTCTTGATGTCCTCTTCTGATTTCTCCAAAAGAGAAGGACAAGCTTTGCCTGTGGGGTTGGAGGGAAGGAATCAGTCTCAATAGGGTACTTTCCAGGAAATGGAATAAACAGGGGTCTGCTGAAAAGAAGGGTGATTGGCAGAGAAAGGCAGATGTTTAGTTTATCTGCTTGGCCTGAAGGAGTCCAAAGGCCCCACAGACCCACTGAATGTCTGAACGGAAGAGCTACTGCAGTGGGTGAGGAAAGCCATACGCCTACGCAATGTGGCAGTTTAGTCAGGGAGACAAAATATACTTTCTTATCTTAATTCTCCTGCCTTGATTTCCTCCAAACACTAGCATAAGGATCCAATGAGAGGTCTAGAAATGCTTTGTAAACCAAAACCTAGAAATCTTCTACCCTTTGTGACAGCATGGATGGAACTGGAGAGCATTGTGCTAAGTGAGATAAGCCAGGTGGTGAGGGACAAATACCATATGATCTCACCTTTAAGTGGGACCTAATCAACAAAACAAACAAACAAGCAAATATAATCAGAGACATTGAAATTAAGAACAATCTGACAGTAACCAGAGGGGAGGTGGGAGGGAATAATGGGGGGAATGATTTTCAGGAACAACTATAAAGGACACATGGACAAAATCAAGGGGTGGTAGAGGCAGGGGAGGGAGGTGGGGATGGCTGGCTTGGGGGGAGAAAAGGTGGGGGGCTAAGTGCAGACAACTGTACTTGAACAACAATAAAATAATTTTTAAAAATTAAAAATAAAATAAGAAACCTAGTAAAAGTATTATTTTCTAAATATTTATTATGCATACCTATCAATCCTAGATAAATCATTTAATTATTTAAGCCTCAGTTTCCTCATATTTGGAATGAGAAGAAACAGCACTAAGTTCATGGGGTTGTTATGGGAGTCGATGAGATAATCTACCATTGGGTAGCCCAATGCCGTGTGTGTGTGCATATACACATATGTGTGTATAGTTGTGTGTGGATAGATGTGAGTATATACATGCATGTAGTTATGTGTTTGTGTGTGCATGCATATATGTATCACACATATATGTAGTAAGTACACAATCAATGCCCACCATGATTTGATTATTACTTTCACCTCGATTAAAATTCTCAACAATCTGTTTGACTAGCTATTATGATTCTTCCCATTTTATGAATGCGAAGACCTAAAGCCAGAAGACAATAACATGCTTGAGAATACCCGGTAAGAGAAAAGAGTACAGATTTGAACACATGCTTTTTTGTCCCCCATCCCAAAGCTGATGTTTTTCCCACCAAACCCCGAGCTGTGAATGTGCAACTCTACACATGTAAGATTGTATTTCTGTTGGAAGCATACCATGCAGTGTGTTTCCAACGGAAGTTTATTTAGTTCTCTCATCCTTAGAGGTGAAGAATAGTGAAGCTATGGTAATAGTGGTGAGAGAAATGGCTTCAGTCAAGCTGATTCCAGCTGGAGTCTGCTTTTGTGCCTGGGAGAATGTGTGTGTGCATGCAGTTGAAGGGCTCCATCTATACTGGGGAGGAAAGTCACACTGATTAGGAAAGAGAATGACTTAGGAGAAGCTGCTGAGACACTGGAACTCAACCTAGTGTTGATGTATGATAACCAGGGCACGTTACAGAAAGGCATAAAATAATACAAAAAATTGTTTTCCAGCCAGTATGCTGACACAGCACCATTTGGGGTTCCTAGCTGAAAATGATATATGAATTATCTCAACCTAAAGTCGGAAGTATAAATTATAGAATATATCTTTCACTGTTTTATTTGGGCTGTAAAGTGACACCTTATTATTTTTCCCTCCTGGGCTTTGTTTAATGAATCAGGATTTGAAAGTGAAATATTTATTATATTGCAGGGGAGAGATCACATTGGGCTTCACAAAGCAGGGGAGGTTGTAGATATCAGGAGGCATCTTGGAAATTGGTCTCTTTCTTGTTTAGGGGAAATGGCTGATGTGGGTATCTCCGAGTTCTGAGAAGCTTACTAAAGAGGACCCTCCAGCATGGTGTACACAGGGGCAAGGGCTGCTGAGTCAGGGATCCACACTCCCAGAGGGCTCTCACCTGTAAATCTTCCTCATCTGATTGGGAGCATCCAGTAGACAAGCGATGACACTTGATTATGATGCTTTCCTGGGTTGTGTGGGGAGATGGAGTATCATGAGCCATCTTATTAAATCAGGCTGGGATGGACGGAGGTAGGGAGGAAGGAAACGCTTTCATCTCCATTGGTTATTGGATGTTGGATAATGGCAATCAGTTGTTCAAACCAGGGCAGTTACTGTGACTCAGCACTGGCTCAGTGGATATATTTCTTCTACTAGTTCCCAAATCAGTCCTGACAGAAGGTTATGTGAGTTCACTATGTCATAGAACTGCTCAAAGCCAGGGAACCAGATTGTCTTACTATTCAGACCAATTGTTCCTAGGATGCTAGAGGATTCCTGGTGTCCCCATGACAGATGATGGGAGGAAAAATGGGTTAAAAGTTTGGACCTACATTGTAAGACAGGGTTACCAAGAAGCTACACAAAATTTCATGTGGTGATGACCATAGTTCAGGGGTGACAATCTATGTAAAAATTCAGAGAGTTTAGTTCTCATTAATTCATTCAGCCATTCACTTAGTCCATGAATAGTTATGAGCGCTACTGGGTGCCATGCACTGTGTTAACCGCTGCGGAAGGGAAAAAAATAATATGCAGTCCCATGCTCAGTGACCTATGGACTAGTGGAGAAGACAAACCAAAAACAGAAATCAAAAGGATGTGCTAAGTTATACCAAATGAGTAAGGGTACGGGGCTGGGCACCAGAAGGAGATGATTGACTTTTCTCAAAGGGAGAGGGTATGAAAAAAACTTTAAGTCTTCCACAAGTTGATTCGCAGACAAATATGTATGAATAAACTCCTTCCTCATTAATGAGGAGATAACACTTAAAAGGAAGAGAAGAGCACTCTTTGCATGTACAAAGAGCTGTAAACAAAGCAGCCAGACAGTGTTAGGAACAGGGTGGCAAAGCTTCCAGGGTGGGGAGTTTGCTGGATCCCTACTTTGTCAGCACACATCTTCTCTCTCCACGATGTATGCTCTTTTCCTACCACTCTAGCCACCTGATTGTGATTATCCTGATACATATATTGTCTCTCATTACTCCAAAATAGAAGCGTAATCTTTGATCCCCTTGCTTATACAAGCTGTACATATCCAAGGGGCTGGCAGACATGGATGGAAGTGGATACGTTTTTCTTCCACTCAAGAAATATGGCAGGAAGAACAGTGCCCACTGCCCCCACCCCACAATTTCCTTGCCTGTAGCACTCTGTGCCCAGCCACTCACTGTCCATTCTCTGGTGTGCTGAAATTCCCTGATGGTCACCACATAAGCTGCTTGTGGGTCCAGTGGTGGGCACCTCTTTCCAGAAGCCAAGAGCCCTAAGCATTCTAGCTCAAGTAGCCTGTGGCTGCTTTGCAAGCAGAAGGTGTTTGAGATGAATTTGACTTGTACTCTGAGCCTGGGAGGCCAGAGGGGCTGCACTCCATTTGTCAGGGCAGTGTTTTTGTGTTGAATGACATTAGCACTGGGAAAGACCACGTGATTTGGGAGGCTGGTGCACCAGTGAAATGGCAGCAGCCCCTGATGGGGTCAGTAGTTGGGGAACTTTCAGTAGGGACTCTGCAGCTATCCCGTATTAGCAATTCAGAGGGGACTGGCAGTAACTTTGAGCTCTCCCTTGACAGCCAGCTCCTGAAAGCTACAAGTGAAGCAAAGGCACCTGCCAATTGTAAAATTCCCTGTGTTCTCTGAACATCCATGGTGGTGGCGGCAGCCCAGATGAGGCCAAAGCATTTCTTCCTGACAGGGATGACATAACCCAGTGATTACAGTGCATCTCAGCTCCTTGTCGCAGCAGTGCATGTGTATCATTCACAGAAACAGAGCTGAATAGGAACTTAGACATAACTCAGTCCAAAATCTTCATTTTATGCATGCAGATACCATGAGTTGATGAAGGTTACAGAGCAGCTATGTCTAAGTTCAGATTTGAACCCTGGTTTTCTGACCTCACCTTTGTCCTTTCCCTGCACCTTCCAATGTCATCAGAAAGGGTAATCAGGAGAAAAATAATTGCAAGAAACAAATAAATTTGTGATAGGTTCACAGTGAATGTAAAAAACCTAGTGTACAGTTATGAATTGCTTCCAAATTAGTTTGTCTTCTAACTTATGCTAAGTTTTTAAAAGAAGATCCCTAGTCATTTATTGTATTTATCACTATGTTTTACTTGTGCTGAAATGCATTTTTCTCCCTTGCCTCAGTGCGTAAGAATATACTGCAGTTGGAGAGATTCAAGAAAATAGCATCCAGGTGCTGGAACTCACAACCAAGGGTAGCAGAGACTGGATCTACCTTGACTGGGGCTGAGCTCGGCACAGCCTTTCTGGAAGTAAGGAGAGGAATGGGTGGTGACCACTTTAGGTCTCTTTCTATCCTGTGATGACATCATGCCAAGCATCTGCAGACATCCAACCACAGTTTGTTTAGGTAGGAGTGTTCAGGAGCAATGGGCTGCCAGAATTGATGGGTCTCAGGGAAAGAATACTATGAAGAATGACCCCAATATTTACAAGAAAACACCTATCACAAATGAAAAAGAAAGAGATTTGGGTAGGTGGTGTATGTGTGCATGTGTTGGGAGAGAATGCAAAATGGCTTGGCAGAGTGGTAAAAAAAGGTGTTCTTTCTTTCATACTGTCTCCTCTCCAACCCACCAACCTCCCTCCAATTTCAGTCCCTTCTAGAATGGAATCAGGGACTCCCTCTGCTGTCATGAGCTTAGCAGGTATATAGCTCTGTGGCAATGAAAGTTAAGTTTTTAAAAACAAACACTCCAGGACCTTTACATACAGAGGGATCTGTCTGTTTCCCTTCATTATTTTGAGAGACTCTGTCCCCCCTTCTCCAATTGGAGGGCTGCCATTGCTCATGCTTTCTTTGAAACATTTCTGGGATCTTCATCTATAGCTTTGGGATTCAGTCAAGGTCAGGCAGGGCCAAGTTCAAGGAGGGAGATTTGCTAGGGATTGGGGTGGTTTTGATCACAAACCAAGTGTAGTTGTTTGGTAATAAGACTGTGTCTTCTAGTCTTTATTTGTCAACTTGTCTTTGTTTTCTGCAAAGGGAACATGCCTAGCCATACCCTCTCCCCAGCTGTGTAAGTCGTAGCCATTGTTGAACTCTAAGCAACCACCGCCACACAGCCTTGTAATGTTAACTCTTGGTATAAATAAACTGACACTCCCTCCTTCCCTTCATCGCCACCCTGTCAGCATGGAAGTACACTAAGGGATCTTACGAAGCCCGGTCTTGAATTCTAGTCATATTGTTTACTAGCTGTGGGAATTTGAGCATATCACTGGATCACTGTGAACTGGAATTTTCTGAAATATATTAAGCAAATAAAAGTATTTGCCTTAAAAGCTTATTGTGAGAATTAAATGAACAAATGTGAGAAAGCATTTGGTGCATAGTATATGTTTAATTAGTTTTTGTACCTTATTTTTCAATAAGGTAACAGCTGGAGGTGCTTCCTTTTTTCATTCTCTCTTTATTCTCTATTCTGTTTCTTCTCTAGTCTTGCCTTCTTACTTTTCTTGATATTCATTGCCATGCCATGTGATGTCTCCTGAAGTCTCCCTCTTTCACCAAGAGCTGTTGGGAGGTGGAAAAGGTGGAGTGTAGGGTAATGAAAGGGAATAAATAAACAAAGAGTGTTGCTCATGACTCCATACCCAGCTTAGGGATGACACTGGACCTCAGACCATAGATTCTCCTGTGATAAAAATACTTCAACTGCCATGAGGCTCTATGAGGCTGTGTCTTAGCTGACAAGAGAACTGAGGTCCTCTCCTCTGATTCATGCCAGGTGCTGGGGACACAGTGGTAAACAAAACATAGTCCTGACCTGAGAGGACTTAGTGTCTACAGGTGTCTGATAATTGTTGTTGAAGAATAAGGTAATGTGGGAACCTCTAAGCTGGCCCCACATAATCCCTGTCTCCAGTAATTCATATACTTGTGTAAGCTCCTTCTCTTGACTGAAGAATGGGCCTAGTGACTTCTTTCCAATAACTGAAATACAGCAACAATAGTGGGATGTCACTTCTGACATTAGGGTACCAGTAGATTGTGACCCTGAGGTAAGCCATATGGTGCTTTTTGAGCTGCTCTACAGAGAGGCCCATGTGATAAAGAATCTAGAGAGGCTCCCCAGCCAACAGCCAGCTAGAAGCTAGGGTCTCAATCAAACAGCTCGCAATGAAGTGAGTCTTGTTAGTGACCACGTGAATGAACTTGGAAGCAGAGTGAACTTGGAAGGGTCTCAGATGAGCCTTGAGATGATGCAGCGACCCCAACCAACACCATAACTGCAGCCTTTTGAGAGCCCTGAGGCGGAAGCACTCAGCTAAGGTATGGCTGGATGCCTTAATTTGTTGTTTGAAGTCACTAGTTTTGGGGTTATTTGTTACACAACATTAGATAACTAATAAAAGAGGGTGGGGAAAAAGTGACTCTTCTGACTTTTGTATATTTTTAATATTTTATTGAGATGTAATAGACGTACAACATTATATAAATTCAAGGTGTACAATACATTGCAACGCCCAGAATGCGGAAGCATTCTCTGAGTCTACAGTGTAACACTGTAGATTTCCAAATAACACAGAGGATACCAGTCAAATTTGAATTTCAGATCAATGAGTAATAATCTGTAGTGCATGAGAGATACACTAAAACTTTGCTGTTGTTGCTAAGTCTGGCGACTCTACGCTGGATCAGGAGCAGGGGCAATGTGGACCTGGGAGAAGTGGACAGGACAGCAGGTGTGCACAGTAAGGTTAAGTAACACATCCATCACCTCACATTGTCACAATTTTTTGTGTGTGTGATGAAAACTTGTAAGATCTACATTCTTAGCAACTTTCAAATATATAACATAGTACTGTTGACTATAGGCACCATGTTGTACATTACATCCCCAGAAAATTCATGAAATTTTTTAAAAAGCAGAATGTCTAATCCCTGAAAAGGAAAGAGGGAATCTTTTGGAGGAAGTGCCTAGCAGAGTTTTTTTGTTTTGTTTTGTTTTGTTTTAACTGAGGCTTATGAATTCAGGTGCTAGAGCTGCTGGCTTGCTGGTTCTTATAAATTCTCCTGGCCAGATTCTTCGGGAGAGCCATCTTCCTCCTGCATCGGCCTTTTCCTCAAGTTCTCTTCTACAGATCCCACTTCCTACTTCTGAGTCCTCTTGCCCCATCCCAGTCATCCCAGCTTCTACAACTCAGCTTGCAACTGAGAAAGAAGCAAGTTTATCAGGGTCTCCAGGGGCCAGGGGCCCCAGCATGCAGGGACTCTGCATCTGGGAGCCCTGGCCCTGGTTCCTTCCTCAATGTCTCCAAACACAACATTATGTCTCAAGCAGCAGAGGCCCCACTGAGCCTGATTAATTACTTTGCACCTGTTGCCTGGCAATGAGATGTAAGCCTGCCAGATCACAGGGTAGGAGCCTGGGAGAGCGCTGTCATTGCTCCTCCCCTTCTCACCTGGGGCCAGGAATCCAGAGTTCCAGAGCCTTCCACCTGTGAGTATACCAGAGTTGATACAACCCTATCAAAAGATTTTCTTCAGTTGCCACTGTCCCCGTAGCTGGTCAAGATGACTTCCTGCCCATCCCTTGCAGACTCCCCTCACAGACCTTCAGAAGTGTAATTATTCTCATCATCTAAGCATGCCCCCATCACCACAGTCCCACCCCATGCTGGCTTATGCCTGCCATCCAAGTGTACATACATGCACACATGTTCACACGCACACACACATTCTCCTTTTCGCAATATCAAGACTCTAAGTCTTCCTCAAAAATAAAATCTATTATCTACTCAAATAATCATCTCACCACTGCCTCTCCCCCCAAAATGATTAGCATCTGTGAGCATTATTTGAAGTGCAGGTTTCCATTTTGAAAAGCTGTTTTCCCGCATTCCTTTTATGCCCAATCCCCAATGTGGGCTCAAGGCAGGGAGCAGCTTGGCGCAGCTGAGAGAGGTCAGCTCTCATTAATACAGATCCCATTTATTTAAAAATAGCAATATTATGCCACTTTCAAATAGCCCAAGTGAGCTAAACCATTAAAGGATTGTACGTCGCTGACTTCGGACCTATTGTGAGGACTTAATATTTCACAGCACAGTGACATACCACACAACCCATGGGGCAGCGCTATTGGCCTGGTTGTTCTGAAGCGAGGAGTAGGAAATAATTGAACAGAACATTTTATAGCCAAACACAGAGGAAGGGAGAGAGCTGGCTCTTGGAAAATGTGAAGGCCTCCTGAAGCCGAGGGTGGAGCCTGAGGCACAGAGGGAGTGGATCCGTCAATGATGCATCTGTGGAAATTCAGGGGCTAGACGGGTGGGTCAGTGGGCGGGTATTCCGTCTCCCCAGCCCCCTCCGCAATGTTGCTGTTTTCCAGAATCAATGTTCCTAATGTGGCTAGAGGACTGCACTTTCCTGTGTTTCCACTCAGAGCCCAGGAAATGGTCAAATTATGTGATGCCTGGAATAAAGTCTTATTTGTGGGGGTTGAGGATGAATTTGGGGGTCGTGGGGCAACTGCTAAGACACCACAAACGGCTTTGGGATTAAGAACAGATTTCATACCCTAAGAATCCTGAAAAACCAATTCAAAAAAACCTTTGCACTCCAATGTTCATAGCAGCACAATTCACAATAGCCAAGTGCTGGAAACAACCTAAGTGCCCATCTACAAATGAATGGATCGAGAAACTATGGTACATTTACATAATGGAATTCTATGCAGCAGAAAGGAAGAAAGAGATTATACCCTTTGCAACAGCATGGATGGACCTGGAGAGCATTATGCTAAGTGAAGTAAGCCAGGCAGTGAGGGACAAATACCATATGATCTCACCTTTAACTGGATTATAATCAACAAAAACAGAAAGCAAGCAAAACATAAACAGAGACATTGAAATTAAGAACAGTCTATCAATAGCCAAGGAGGAGGGGGGAGGGGACAATGGGGAGAAGCGTTTTCAGGAATCACTGTAGAGGACACATGGAAGGAACTAAGGGGGAAGGGGGAGGCGGGGGGGGG
>PVJI01028258.1:0-16710 GCA_004026765.1 Micronycteris hirsuta
AACATCATTAGCCATCAGAGAGATGCAAATTAAAACCCCAATGAGATACCACCTCACACCAGTCAGAATGGCCATCATCAACAAAGCAACAGATAACTGTTGGAGGGGATGTGGAGAAAAGGGAACCCTACTGCACTGTTGGTGGGAATGCAGACTGGTGCAGCCATTGTGGAAAACAGTATGGAACTTCCTCAGAAAAATGAAAATGGAACTGTCCTTCGACCCAGCAATTCCACTACTGGGATTATACCCTAAGAATCCTGAAAAACTAATTCAAAAGAAGGTATGCACTCCAATGTTCATAGCAGCACAATTCACAATAGCCAAGTGCTGGAAACAACCTAAGTGCCCATCTACAAATGAATGGATCAAGAAACTATGGTACATTTACACAATGGAATTCTACGCAGCAGAAAGGAAGGAAGGAGCTTATAGCCTTTGCAACAGCATGGATGGAACTGGAGAGCATTATGCTAAGTGAAGTAAGCCAGGTGGTGAGGGACAAATACCATATGATCTCACCTTTAACTGGATCATAACCAACAAAAGCAGAAAGCAAGCAAAACATAACCAGAGACATTGAAATTAAGAACAGTCTAACAATAGCCAGGGGGGAGGGGGGAGGAGACAATGGGGAGAAGCGTTTCCAGGAACCACTATGGAGGACACATGGAGAGAACCAAGGGGGAGAAGGGAGGCTGGGGAGGGAGGCGGGGTTGGAGGGAGAGGGAGAAGGTGAGGGGAGAGGATGCAGATAACTGTAATTGAACAATAATAAAGTAATTATATAATTAAAAAAAATAAAATCTCATGGGAAAAAAAAAAGAAAATATTTTCTGTTTAATGGATCATGGTTCTGTTGTCCTAGTTATGCCCCTAGGCCCCTTTCACTCTCAAAAGTGTCTCAGTTTGGGTAATATATTTTATGATCTCCCAGTTTGAGTTTTTAAAATCCTCACCTGAGGATATGTTTATTGATTTTAGAGAGAGAAGAAGGGAGAGAGAGAGAGAGAAACATCAATGTGAGAGAGAAACATCAGTCAGTTGCCTCCTGTATGTACCCCAACCAGGATTGAACCTGCAACCTAGGTATGTACTCTGACTGGGAATTGAACCCACAACATTTTGGTGTATGGGACAGTGGTGCTCCAACCAACTGAGCAAACCGGCCAGGGCTATGCTTTCCAGTTTAATTGTTTTTGTACAGGCAGAGTAGTGTGAACTCTGAGAAGACTATACCTGCCAAAAGAACTTTTGATGGTTAATTGGGCTCAAATTTAGAATGAAAGTCTAGCAGCCATTCTTTACAGAGGTCCCTAATGCATACTGTATTTAAGTGAAAAACTGCAGAATGGGCTGCCAAGTCTCCTGCATTGTGCTTCAGCCATCTGAGTGAACCCTTACAAGAGAGCTCCTAGGATCAAAATTGACCAATAGGCCTGAGACTTTCCCTGTCCAATCAGAGCTGCACAGCTATATCCTCATTTGCATCTTTATCAGCCAATCAGAGCAAGATAGTGCTTTTTGTACCAATCAAACTATGAGGATTTGGAGTCCTCATTTCTATGAGAATGGACCAGTCAGGGACTAGGGCTGGGAACCCTTCTCACTATAAGCCAACTTCACCTCTGTCTCAATGGATTGTATTAACAGTTTCCATTGAAGACTGTATTTCCCCAGCTGGAGCTGCAATACTAGAACTGTAACATCAAGGCTTTCTTCCTGGGCTCCCTCTCTGCAGTCACCTTAGAGATGTGCTGTTTCTCAACTGAGCTGTCTCACAGCTGTGATTTTCTACAACTGAGCTACATCACAACTGAGGTGTTTTCAGGGAATAAAATCATTCCCCACTACTGCACCCCAAGTTGGGGACTCCTATTGGCATTCATTTGGTAATGATGACCTTCAGTTGATTATAGTAACAATCTGGTAATTTGTGGACTGTGTATATCCCAAAGTAGACTACATTTTTTCTTGTTCTAAAATTGGAAAGTGGCTGGAATTAATGGACAACATTTTCTTCATCTTTTGAGAGGAGTTATTAATTGATGGCTTGGTAGGAATGGAAAGATCTGTTAACTTGATGGAACGCTATGAAAAATGGTGCCTGTGTGTGTGCTCATGCACATTTTCCTGGGAAGTGTGTCCATATTTTTTGTCAGATTCTCAAAGGTTCTATAACACCTCAAAATAATAGAAGCCATTGCTTACCTTTTATTCCACTCACAAGTTACTGTCTCGCAATGCCCTATTATACTTTGTCAATTTCACGTCTGTAACAGACAGGAGGATATGAATTTCATATAGTGCTTTTATAATTAGTACACTCCCATAAATTTAAAGCTCTTTAGTGAACATTATTAAATTGAGCCACATGAAATGTTGACAAAATCACTTGAATGTGAACTGCCTGATAAGAGAGCCCATTTACTGGGAAGGAAGAAGCTGACACTAACTAGTGGGTTTCTGAAATTTGTTTGGGCCAGGGTGATAGACTTCTTAACGTTTTATGACCTGAGAAAATGGTCATTTCATATGTTTTAAGTGAATGATATCACAAGTAAATTTAATTCTATGATTCACTAATGTGTTCCCTAGATCAAGGATATAAAGGAAAGAATAAAGAAATGGGGGTGGGGAGGAGGGGAGAGGAGTAAATGCAGACAACTGTAATTGAACAACAATAAAGTAATTTAAAAATTAACAAAAGAAATGGGACTACATAAAATTAAAAAGCTTCTGCACAACTAAAGAAAACATCAGCAAAATGAAAAGGGAACCAACCGAATGGGAAAATATATTTGCCAATGATACCTCCTTGGACAAGGGTTTGATCTCCAAAATATGTAAAGAAATCACATGACTCCATACCAGGAAGACAAAAAATCCAGTTAAAAAGTTGAAAAAGGACCTGAATAGATACTTCTCCAAGGAGTAAATACAGAGGGCCCAGCAACATTTGAAAGGATGCTCAGTATCACTAGCCATCAGAGAGATACAAATTAAAACCACAATGAGCCCTGGGTGGTGTAACTCAGTGGATTGAACATGAGCTGCAAACCAAAGGGTCGCCAGTTTGATTCCCAGTCAGGGCACATGCCTGGGTTGCAGGCCAGGTCCCCAGTGGAGGCCACGTGAGAGGCAACCGCACATGGATGTTTCTCTCCCTCTCTTCCCTTCTGTCTAAAAAAATAAATAAAATATGAAAAAAATTATTTAAAAAAAACCCCACAATAAGTTACCACTTAACACCGGTCAGAATGGCCATCATAAACAAATCAACGAACATGTGCTGGCGAGGTTGTGGAGAAAAGGGAACCCTAGTACACTGTTGGTGGGAATGCAGACTGGTACAGCCATTGTAGAAAATAGTATGGAATTTCCTCAAAAAACTAAAAATGGGCCTGGCTGGTGTAGCTCAGTGGATTGAGCGCGGGCTGGGAACCAGAGGGTCCCGGTTCGATTCCCAGTCGGGGCACATGCCTGGGTTGCGGGCCACGTTCCCAGTGGGGGCCATGTGAGAGGCAACCATACATTGCTCTTTCTCCCTCCCTTCTCCTCTCTCTGAAAATAGATAAATAAAATCTTAAAAAAAAAATTAAAAAATAAAACAAATAAAAAACTAAAAATGGAACTGCCTTTTGACCTGGCAATTCCACTGCTGGGATTATACCCTAAGGATATGTAAACACCAATTCAAAAGAACTTATGCACCCCAATGTTCATAGCAGTGTTATTCACAATAGCCAAGTGTTGGAAGCAACCTAAGTGTCCATAGTAAATGAGTGGATCAAAAATCTGTGGTACATTTACACAATGGAATACTATGCAGCAGAAATAAAGGAGGAGCTCCTACCCTTTGCCAACAGCATGGATGGAACTGGAGAGTGTTATGCTAAGTGAAACAAGCCAGGTGGTGAAAGACAAATACCATATGATCTCATCTATTAGTGGACTCTAATCAACAAAACACACAAGCGAGCAAAATAGAACCAGAGATATTGAAATAAAGAACAAACTGACAGTAACCAGAGGGGAGTAATGGGGAAAGAAGAGGAAGGGTTGTCAAGAGGCATGTATAAAGGAAGCAAGGACAATGCTAAAGAGGGTATAGGACTGAGTGGGGAGGTGGGTGTGGGAGGTATGGGGCAGAGTGGTGGGGAAAAATGGGGACAACTGTAGTTGAACAACAATAAAAAATAATTTAAAAAAATTTAAAAATGAGAGTTTTATTTTTTATTATTATTTTTCATTTAATAATTTTTTAATTTACAGCTTTACCATTTATTTTTAATCTATTTTATTGATTATGCTATTACCATTGTCCCATTTTCTCCCCTTTCTTCCCCTCCACCCCACACCCCCCTATTCCCTGCCCTTTAGTTTTTGTCCATAGGTCATACACATAAGTTCTTTGGCTTCTGTATTTCCTATACTATTCTTAACCTCCCCCTGTCTGTTTTCTACCTATCATTTATGCTACTTATTCTCTGCACCTTTTCCCCCTCTCTCCCTCTACCACTCCCCTGTTGATATTCTTCCATGCCTCATATAAATCCCTTTAACATTTCACATAATAAAGGCTGGATGATGATAAACTCCTTGAACTTGACCTTATCTGAGAAGCACTTTATCTGCCCTTCCATTCTAAATGAGAGTTTAGCTGGATAGAATATTCTTGGATGTAGGTCCTTGCCTTTCATGATTTGGAATACTTCTCTCCAGCCCCTTCTTGCCTGCAAGGTCTCTTTTGAGAAATCAGCTGACAGTCTTATGGGAATTCCTTTGTAGGTAACTGTCTCCTTTTCTCTTGCTGCTTCTAAGATTCTCTCCTTATTTTTAATCTTAGGTAATGTAATTATGATGTGCCTTGGTTTGTTTCTCTTTGGGTCCAACTTCTTTGAGACTCTCTGAGCTTTCTGTACTTCCTGGAAGTCTATTTTCTTCACCAGCTTGGGGAAGTTCTCCTTCAGTATTTGTTCAAATAAGTTTTCAATCCCATGGTCTTCCTCTTCTCCTTCTGGCACCCCTATGACTCGGATGTTGGGACATTTAAGGATGTCTTGGAGGTTCCTAAGCCTCTCCTCATTTTTTTGAATTCTTGTTTCTTCATTCTTTTCTGGTTGGATATTTTTTTCTTTCTGCTGATCCACTCCATTGACTTGAGTCCCAGTTTCCTTCTCATCCCTATTGGTTCCCTGCAGATTTCCCCTCATTTCCTTTATCGTATCCTTCATTTGTTCAACTAATTACAACCATCTTTCTTCCAATCCTGCGAGCATCCTGATTACCAGTGTTTTGAACTGTGCATCTGATAGGTTGACTATCTCTTCATCACTTAGTTGTATTTTTTCTGGAGCTTTGATTTATTCTTTCATTTGGGTCATTTTTTTTCTTGGTGTGCCTATTACTTTAAGGGGGAGATCCTTAGGTGTTTACCAGGGAGGGGTAACCCACCTTGCTTTGTTGTGATGAAGCCTGTGGGGGCGGGTCCTGAGAGAACATTGGAGCTTGCTCTGCTCTCCACACTTCCGCTGCTACCCACAAGCAAGTTGGGCCCTTCTTTGCTGGCTCTGGGCTGAGTGGGTGGGTTCGCGTAGTTCCAGGTCCCTGTGGGTCTCTCCAATGAACTCTCCTGTGAGGCTAAGACTTCCTTCTGCTGTTGCCTCAACCCCCACAGGTGTTTTCAATAGGTGGTTTGAGGCTTTATTTCCCTGCAATGGTGGGTTGTTCGGTCTGCTCCGCTCCCCAGCTTTTTCTCCTGGTTTATCTGCATGCGAATGAGGGACCGCCTGGGCCACCAGTCTCGGCCCTGCTGGGTCCGGGTGGGCCAGCTGTGGGTTTTGCCGAGTGCACTGGCTGCGTTTTGCATCTTTACCTACGAACAGTCTCCCTCTCAGAGCATCACGATGACCATTAGCAAGTCTCGCCAGCCTAGCTCTCTGTCTCCCATGGCCAGCTTGACTGGAGAATTGTTGTAGTTATATCAACATCCTCCTGATCCCACCTATCCATCATTCTTATAGGAGTTAACGTCGTCATTACTGCTTCGTGTTCCTTTTACATGCTGACTGTAACCCTGCAGGCAGCCACACATTGTCACATTAACAAAGTTAAACCACCCTTTACATGAGAAAACATGCCCATAATGCTCTAACCATTAACTCCAGGAAGGCCCTGCTGCTCTAACCATTAACTCCAGGATTGTTTGGGGGACTTTGTATTACAAATATAGTTTAACCAAAACATTAGATTGAGAATCTAATAATAGAATCTAAAAATTCTTATTTATTGAAAAGTATGCTAGAACTGCTAACTCATGCCCCTATACCTAAGAGTATGGCTTTTTCAAACTTTGGAAGTTGTCCCTTGGTTTTAGAAACTGCAAAGTTGGTGCAAATTCAAATAAAAGTAAGAAAGCTAATTGCCTCCTCAATAGTAATGTCACTACTTATACTAATTAAACCACTCACAGTGATTGTCTCTAATATTCAGAAATACATTGCATACCGAATTGCGTAGAGACTATAATCTCATGCACCTTTATCACCAGTCCAATCCCCGCGGTAATGCTCACCTACTCCAGCCAGGAAATAGTCATTTGTAACTGACACTGAATAACAATTCGGACTATGAAACGATCACTCAGCTGCAGCCCAGACTTGTTCTCAGAGGTGTTTACTCACACACCAGTACACTGTGCTACTTGTCACACGACCTGGCACGGAGTTCTCAATGTGATACATGCACTCGGATCCAAGTGTCAATGTGTTCTTCCAGGGCCCTCTGGTATTCTCATCCTAGTATGGATCCTGGTTACCACCCACAATCTCTTTCAGTTTATTGGCTGAGGAAGAGTAGGAATTGCCATTCCTGTTAACTGGCTGATGGTACGGCTGAGCAGATGCTAACACTGCTGCCCTGCGAGCAATCTTACATAACCGTACCGGAGACACCAGATTTGTTACACCAATAGCATGATGCCTATTTAACCCTGACATGTGAGGAATACAACAGAGCTTCTTACTCCATTTTGGCAACTCCAACTTCCTGCTCACCAGGTTCCTCCCAGCTGCTACCAGAAAATCTGCCCAACCGGGAGTGCCCACGACTAGCCTCTGCCATGGAAGGCCCTGCCCCCGTCTCAGCGCTGCTCCACTCAGGCAGGAACTTCTCCACTAACCTGACTGCCACTAACAGAACACAACCCAATTCAGACAATAATATTATGCACAGGAGCAGTCACCACACTGTTTATAGCAGTCGGTGTCCTCACCCAGAACGGCATTAAAAAGCTATAGCTTTCCCCACCTCGAGCCAACAAGGCCTGATCATAGTCACCATGAGACTTAACAAGCCCTCCCTCAGCCTTTCGCTGTGTGTGTACACACATGTTTTTAGAAGCCGTACTGTTCTTATGTTCAGGGTCTGTTGTTCACAGTCTAAATGATGCACAAGACATGTGAAGGATGGATGGGCTGTTCAAAGCATGGCCCTTTTCTCTCCCCGCACTCATCATGGAAGCCTGGCACTATCAGGAATACCTTTCCCAACAGGATTTTATGCCAAAGACCTAATTATCGAAACCGCTAACTCATCATATACCAACACCTGACGCCTACTAATCACTTTCACTGCTACCTCCCTAACAGGAAAATTATATTTGAAACTTTTCTTTACATTAGTCAGTGAGATCAACAACCTCGGCAGCAAACCGCTGGTACCAATCCTTTCCCTGTGTTAAATTTTCTTGATAGAGGCTACTGTGTTTCCCTGAAAAGCAAATTTTATTCTCACTGCAATCTGATAAGTTACAGAGGACAGATACAGTACCTCCATTTCCGTGTTACCCTCACAGCAGGTAATAATCTTGTCCAAGTTTTACACCCTACTTTAGATATGGGGCTAGGTATAGAACCCAGTTTTCTTGATATTTTTTCCCCTTGTCCACTATGTACCTCAGATGCCGCAAGACTGGGTTTTCCTACCTGCATGCCGAGTGAAGGACTCCAAGTGAATTTTATAAAAATACCGTTGTAGCCCTGGCCGCTGTGGCTTGGTTGGTCGGAGCACTGTCCCATAGCCAAAGGGTTACGGGTTGATTCCCAGTCAGGGCACATACCAAGGTTGCCTGCAGATTCTTGGAGTTCCCCTATAATTACAAAATAAATCACATTTGCTCAGCTGAGATATATATAGGAATATGGGTGGCAAATTGAGAGAGTAAAATATGTAAAGGAATTATTTTGTCAGTGGCTGACAAAATTGAATGTGGGCAACTACATCTCTACATTATTTCTTAAAAATTATTTTTGTGGTGGTGACACGGCCAAGGTGGCCGATGGGGACAGGGCTCCTCAGTGGGGCGGGGCCTGTCCAGAGCCCGGAGAGGAGCGGGGGATCCTGCAGCAGAGCCAGAAGCCAGGTCAGGGGCCCGCAGAGCGTGGCGAGGTGGCAGGAGGGCGGTGGCGGAGGGCTGGTCCGCGCCCACCCTGACCCTGGCGCACGGGGCCACGGGCAGCCTCTCCGCAGGCTGCGGGAACGTGCAGGAGCAATGGAGGTGACGGTGTCTTTCACAAAAGCCATGAATAAACATAATCAGCATTGTGGAAAATAAGAAATGCAAGTACTTAGCCAAGCCAGACCCACAAATTTGCAAGTGCGATGAGCAGCCACGCCAGACTAGATGGATGATGACAGAATGGGCCCGAGCTTGGGAACCTGTGGAAAAGGGGTGCAGAGCAGACAAGCGGTGTGTATGCAACACCTGAGCAATGGAACCAAGGTGAGGTTCCCATGAGGGACTGCGCTGGGCCTTAACCTGTCTCTGGCCAGTGCTGCGAGGGCCAGGACTGCACGGCCATGTGGGAGGTGGGAGCATGGTCAGCATGATTGGCAAGTGCGGCAGAAGTGTCCGTCACTGGGAACATGGTGCAGCTGCAGTCTGGAGTCCCCATCATGAGGATTGCTATTCCAGTGCCTGGTGTACTTCCCACCACTGGGACCATGGTGCAGCTGGGGTCCTGAGTGCAACCTGCAAGACCAGGGTTCGACTGCCTTCTGTAGCTCCCACATCTGAGAACACGGTGCAGCTGAGGTATGGAGTGCACACCACCATGACCATGGTGCAGCTGAGGTCTGAAACTGTGGGACCAGAGGTCTGGAACTGTGAGGACCACAGTTCTGTGGCCTTTTATAGCTCCAACCACCATGTGACCACAGTGCAGCTCAGGTCCTGAGCGCCCACTACCAAGACCACAGTTCTATTTCATTCCATAGCTCCTTCCACCACAATCACGGTGCAGCTGAGTTCTGGAGTGCCCACCATGAGGACTGATGTCCCAGTACCTGGCGTACCTCCCACCACTGCTACCATGGTGCAGCCGAGGTCCTGAGCACCCAACACTGAGACTGCGGTTCCACTGCCTTCCATACCCCCACCACCGTGGCGACAGTGCAGCTGGGGTGTGGATCACCCACCCTTGAGTCCATGGTTCCACTACCTTCTGTGGCTCCCACCACTGTGACCATGGTGCAGCTGAGGTCCGAAGTGCATTCCTACGGGACCACTGTTCTGTTGCCTTGTGTACCTCCCACTACCCAGACCACAATGCAGCTGGGATCAGGAAAGTCTACCATGGGGACCACGGTTCCACCGCCTTTCATATCTCTCATTACCATAACCATGGTGCATGTGGGTTCCTCAGAGCCCAACATCGAGACCACGTTTCCACTGCCTTCTGTAGCCCCCACCACTGTGACCACGTGTAGCTGGTATGTGGATACACACCACCAAATCCACAGTTCCACTACCTGCCTTAGTTCCCACCACTGGAGCCACGGGGCCACTGAGGTCTGGAGCACCCACCACCAGGACCACAGTGTCACTGAGATCCAGAGCATCCAGCACCCGAGCCATGGTGCCACTGAGGTCCGAAGTGGGCACAACGATGACAAATGTGCCGCCGAGATCCAGGGCACACACTGGGACCAAGGTGCTGCTGAGGTCTGGAGCAGGCACCACAATGACCACAGTGCTGCTGATTTCCGCAGCTCCCGTCACCGGAAATTCCGTATGGCAGAGGCCCGGAGCACACACAACCCTGACCACAGTGCCGCTGAGATCCAGAGTGCCCACCACTGGCCTGTGGCCGCAGCGCCTTCTGTAGCTCCTACCAATACGACCACTGTGCAGCAGTGGTCTGGAACGCCAACCAGCACCTCTGTGCTGTTCTCTTCCAAACCAACTCTTGGGACATCCATGCCACTTGACACTGACCTGGCCAGTATCCAGGGGATCTGGAACCCACGAGGATTCTGGACGGTGCATACTGGTGCTAGGCTCAGCGCCCAGGGACCAGGAATATTTCCTGAAAGGGAGGAGTATCATAGCTCCGCTAGATCACATTTTCATTTACTAAATAGTGCTTTAGAGGAAGAAAAGGCAACAATGGCACTGATGGGGCTCATAAAAAAGACAATGGAAGTGATGAATCTGGACCACCAAATGAGAGAGACTCAAATCCAACAAAAAGTGTGAAGGGAGGAAGCTGGCCTGCTACTCAATGTAAAGCTACCATTCCAGGCTAACATTTAAGTCATGATAGTGAACTTGAGCTACGAAGTGAAGAAGTATCAAAGGGAATTCGACAATGAGTGGGAAACATGCACAGAAAAGTGGTCAGATGTTTCCAACGAGACAAGAATCAGCCTCCAAATATGTGGAACAGACTTCAGAGTCTCAAACAACACAGCTCTTGGAGAAAGAAAAGCTGGTCTCTGATTTCCAGCAGCAGCGGGAGGCAGTGAGGGACATTTCACTGGGAAGGAGAAAGAGTACAGGGAGCTGCAGACAATCCAGGAGGAGCTAAAGAAAGCCCAAGCTGAGACAGCAGCAAAACCCCGGGCCTGGTACCTCCAGGAAAAAGCCTTCTGGAGAGGCAACTGAATGAGCCAGCCGTGAGCACGCTGGGGGAGAGAGAAGAAAGGAGCTGAAAAGGAAGGGCCAGGCCTTGGAGGTGGCAGCAGAGAGGCATGCTGCTCAGCTGTGCCACCTCCAAACAGAGAGCCTGGACTCACCCAGAGTCCCGCCCACAGTCCCAGCAGCACCGGGAGGAAAAGACCCTGCACCCTGGTTAAAAGTTACAAAGCAGCAGCTGCGGCAGGAGAAGCGGTGGTCTGCGAAGAGCTCATATGAGGACAGGCAGGAACAGGAGTCCAGGAAGAGCTCACTGGCTGATGAGCCAGGACACCTGCTTGAAAGATCAGACTCTAGCAGGAGCTCACAGCCCGAGGTGCCAGATCACCTGCACCACAGCCGGGTGCTCCAGGTTCTCGAAGAAGTTCCCAATAGGGAATTGAATCACAGCTGAAGTGCTAAATATTTGTGTGACCAGTTTCCCTTAATTAGGTTTTTCTTTAATTAGCTCCTGTTGATAGACCAGATTTTCCTCACGTCTCTGGATCCTGTACTACCACCTGCCAAACACTCATACATGAAACCGGGGGAGAGTTCGACCCCCGGAGAAGAGGGACTCTGAGTTTTCCCTGTTGCTAGGAATTCCTCTGCATATCCGCTAGAGGCGTCCGCTGCTTAAACACTCCTGGTACATGGAAAGGAAATTGGTTTGGGAAGGAATAGACGCTAAGGATGCATAAAGATCACCTGAGTTTGGTGCTGTGAACTGTGTTCTGGGTGAAGAGTGGCCAAGGAAGGCTGTGTGGCTAGGTTTGGCTAAGGAGAACCCGTGGTTTGGAGGCCACAGTTTGCAGCATTGACAAGACCCCAAAACCTGCTTGTGAGAAGGAGTTGTGGGTTCAAGTTTTGTTTCTATGTTCACAGGTTTCATGCACTCTATCAGTCTTACTTTTTGGCCTGTATGTTTGGGCCAATAAGGGCAGTCCTGTGCTGGCTCTGGGAGGGAGCCTGCTGAGCGGGATGTGGGCAGACTGGAGCATGCAGTGCCGTTATCCAGTGCCCAAGGAGGTACTGACTTGTAATTGTAATACTGTGGCCTACGTACGTTTTGGAGTGTGGGAAAAGGTGGCCCATGGCCAGTTCCCTAGATTCCTGAACCATTATGCACCTGGAACAGAACCGCCATCAGCTACACAAGTGGGATGTAGCCCGTTGTGCCAAGGCACTCACATCACCGCGCAGTAGGATTCCAGCAGAGTCAGAGGTCCGCTGGATGGTGCCGAGAAGGGAAGGGGCCTTGAAACCTCTTCCTGATAGTAAGACACAGGAAGGAAAGGAGAATGAGTAAGTAAACCTCATCAAGGCCCTGAACCCAGGGGACTCAGGGTTGGTGGCAGCAGAACCTACCCCATCACCAGCCCTCCACTGGCTACTCCTGGAGTGGGGCTCACAGAGCCAATGGCCCCACCCCTGTATGATGAGGGATGGGTCTCCTCCTTGAAGACCTGCCAGGGCACCCAATTTTGCAATGGATCCTGCCTATTCAGAGCAAGGCAGTTTCCTGGGCTGCAGTACCCTATAGGGAGGAATAACGGAGTAGCCCACTGGCTACTTTGGGGCCCATACTTTGTTCTCCACTTCAGACTTACTGAATTGGAAGGATTTCAACCCCTCATAGAGGGAGGATCCTCAGAGAATGACAGATCATATCGCCTCCATTTTTGCCACTCATCATCCTAACTGGGCAGATGTGGAGGGCCTCCTTAACATCTTGTTAACTGCAGATGAAAGATGGCTGGTTATAAATAAAGCAAACAAAGAGTCCTAGGGTCTCTACCAAGAGAATCCCAGTGGGATCCCCCAACCCAGCTAGGGCAATTCCCTTGACAGAGCCTGACTGGAACCCAAGCGGTGGGGGCCTGCCTTCCTCGGACATTACAGAAAGTGCATACTGGAAGGTCTTAAGAAAGGGGTGCCCAAGCAAAAGACCCTGGATACAATACAAGCCCTTCAACAAAAACCAAATGAAGACCCTTCTGAATTTTTAGAAAGGACCTACCATGTTCATCAGAAAGCACACTGGTGCTGACCCGCAGGCACCAGAAAACGTGTGGATGGTGATGATGACCTTTATTGGACAAAGTGCCCCAGATATTAGAAGGAGACTCTAGAATTTCGATGGGGCATTGGGAATGGATCACTGTCAACTAGTAGACATAGCCTTAAAAGTCTGCAACACCCAGGGAGCAAAGAAGATAAAGCAGGCCGCAATGTTCTTAGAGAGAGGGTGGCGAGACCAGGAGAAGAGGAGAGACCCTAAAGGGAAAAAGGGAGGCCCACTAGGCGCCCATCGATGTGCCTACTTCAAGGAGGAGGGCCACCGCAGAAGAGAGTGCCCGAAACTCCAAAGGGAAAGGGCAGATGAAAAACCTCACCGACAAATGCCGAAAAGGCGAGGGGAGTCTGATGACAAATGAGGAGGCCCAGGGGCTCCCTTGGACATCTCCCGACATATTACCATGTCCCCACGGGAGCCCCAGTTACAGTTAATGGTGGGGAACAAGCCAGCTGATTGCCTTTTAGATATGGGAGCTACATATTCGGTGTGGAATACGAAAGTAACTAAGAAAAGTTGGGGTGCAGTCAGGGTTACTGGGGTGACCGGATGACTACAAAAACAGGCATCCCTCCAAGCCCTGGAATGCCAGCCTGTGGACCAGAGGATTGCACGTAGTTTCCTCCACATGCCAGACAGTCCCAGTCCATTTCTGGGCCCAGGCTTACTTTGCCAATTAAATGCACAGATCACTTTTTCTCCTGAAATGCAGAAATTATGTGTAGAGGTCCCACTGGAAAATACTCTCCTGCTCCAGGCACTCCTCACTTGCCCAGAAGGTCCCGGAGCACTTCCCACCTATGAACAGGTCAGTCAAACCATTTGGGCTGATGGAACTCCAGGTAAAGCAGTTAACATCCAAGCCATAAAAGTTAGCTTAAAAGAGAGGGTGTAAATTCCACAGAAGATACAGTACCCCCTCAAAAAGGAGGCTTTAGAGAATATTAGGCCATTATTGCAGAAATTCTTAAAATTGGGACTAATCCAGCTAGGCCAGTCTCCCTATAACACTTCCATTTTGCCAGCAAAATGCCTCACTTTGATGAATCTCAACTGGTACAGGATCTTTGAGCCAGACGTGACATTGTGCAGGACATTCATCCTACGGTGCCCAACCCCTGTACTCTGTTGACCATGGTGCCTGGAGATAGCAAGTGGTTTTCAGTCCTAGACTTGAAGGATGCCTTTTTCTGTATCCCAATAGACGAACAGGCTCAGCTACTATCTGCCTGTGAACAGCAGGACCCACAAACAAAAGCCACACTCCAACACTGCTGGACTGTGCTGCCGCAAGGATTGAAGAACTCCTCAACTATTCAGGGAAGTATTAGCCAAGGACTTAAGGGATATTCAATTGAGATCAGGAGTTCTGCAATACGTAGATGACGTATTGATAACTAGCAGCACCATCACAGTCCTAAATCATTTGGCAAAAAGAGGCATCTCCTCATGAGGCCCAGATTCACAAACAGGAGGTGGCATTCCTAGAATTTCAACTGAAACAGCACTAGGAACTTGATGGTGGATAGAAAACAAGCCACTGTGACACTAAAAATCCCAGAAAACCAAAGGCATCTTCATGGGTTCTTAGGGATTACAGGGTTCTGCCGAAATGAATTCCAAACTTTGGACTCATAGCAAAACCACTGTACAATTCCTTGAAAGGACTGGTCTCTGAACCTTTGAAATGGACAAGGGATTGACAGGTAGCATTTGATACCTTGAAGGAAAAACTGGTTTTGGCTCCCACGCTAGGACTGCCCAAGTCACAAAAGCCTTTCAAATTGTATGTTCATGAAAGGTAGGGGATTGGACTGGGTTTACTAACCCAGACTCTGGAAAACATTCCCAAACCCATGGCCTATCTCTCAAAGAAGTTGGATCACATGACAAAGGGATGGCCACTATGTCTTCGAGCAGTGGCAGCCACTTGTGACATCTTACAGGAAGCTGAGAAGTTCACTTTGAGACAACCTACTATGGTATTGGTACCACACCAGTTGCGAACTCTACTGGAAAGAAAGGAGGGCATTGGCTGACGACAGGGCACATGGGGAAATACCGGGCCATTCTGTTGGCCTACCCAGATGTTACCTTGCACACTACTAGAATTTGAACCCAGCTACTCTGTTCCCAGATGTGAAGAAAAACTCAGCCCTCCAGCATGTCTGCTTGGAAATTACTGACCAAGTTAATTCTAGCAGGTGGATCTGCTGGACCAACCATGGCGGCACCTGACTGGGAGCTGTACACAGACAGGAGCAGCTTCGTGGACAACAGCCAGTGACAAGTCAGGTATGCAGTAGGCATCACAGACAAGGTAATAGAAGCCCAAGCCCTTGTGCCACGAACCTCAGCACAGAAGGCTGAACCGATAGCCCTCAGAAGGGCATTAGTGCTGTCCCAGGGACAGAAGGTTGTCATCTACACGGACTCCAAATATGCCTTCATGGTAGTCTGTGCCCATGAAGCAATATGGAAGGAGAGAAGACTTAACCTCGGGGAACAAGGATGTTAAACATGCAGAGGAGATTTTATGATTGCTAGAGGCAGTGGGGCTACTCAACCAGGTTGCCACAACACACTGCCCACGACACCAAAGGGCCAGTTACCAAACACGCAGGGAAACCAAACTGCTGACAAAGCAGGCAGGCAAGCAGCCGGAGGGCTGCCATGCTTAGGGGTTTTGATCCTCTTCTTGGACTTGTCAAGGTTTTATCCTCATTACACAGAAGGAGATGAGGAATGGGACTGTGAATGGGGATTCACTGACATTGACCCCAAATCCATATGGAAGATCAACACCCAGAGAATGGTCTTCCTTCCCGAGGCTCTAGCGTATCCCATCCTCAAACACCTACACCTATTATGGCGGGGGTGCTTCGATAGACCTTATAAGGCCACATTTGAAGGGCCCCCATTTGCAAAGGACCATTCAGAGGATTACACAAGCCTGTCAGGTAGGTGTCAGACAATCCTAAAACATCACATCCCAGCAAAAAAAGGGAGTACAATGTAAAGGGTTGTGCTCATTTGAAGACTGGCAAGTAGACTTTACAGAAATGCCTAAAACCAGAAGGAATTTCAAATTTTTATTAGTTTTTGTGGACACTTTTGGATGGGTAGAGGTATACCCCACTAGAACTGAGAAGGAAACTAAGGTAGCAAAACTTCTACTTAAATAATTCCCAGGTTTGGACTCCCTCACAGCGTTCAGAGTGACAGTGGACCATCATTCACTTCGGAGATCTCCCAGAAAGTTGGACAGGTATGGCAAATAAGATGGAAACCACATGCATCTTGGAGACCACAAATATGGGAAAGATTGAGAAAATAAATCACACAATAAAGAAGACCCTGGCAGAAATATGCCAGGAAACACATTTGAAACGGGACCGGGCATGTCCCATTGCTTTGCTCCAGATTAGGGTAGCACCCAGAAGTGGGCTTATGTGAAGCCCTGTTGAAGTAGTTTATGGAGCAACCCCCTAGATTAGGAGCATGAGTGGAAAATTAAGCACTATGTGCAAGAGTCAGTGCAAACACTAACCATCCTGTACGAGTTTGCTCATTGCAGGTCTGCCCGCTCATCTAACAAGCCCTTACACCATTCCAACCAGGGGACGGAATCTTGCTCAAACTTGGAAGACTCAAGGATGTGAACAGCAGCTAGACA
>PVJI01028259.1:0-16713 GCA_004026765.1 Micronycteris hirsuta
ATCGAACCGGGACCGCTTGGTTCCCAGCCCGCGCTCAATCCACTGAGCTACACCAGCCAGGGCTATTTCTTTCTTTTTTAATCCTCACCCAAGGATATGTTTATTGATTTTAGAGAGCAAAGAAGGAAGAGAGATGGAGAGAGAAACATTGACTGGTTGCTTCCCCTCCCCCATCCTTCTCCCCCTTTACACATCCTGACCAGGGATCAAAGCTGCAACCCAGCCAGGTATGGGCCCTGACTGGGAATAGAACCTGCAACCCTTTGATGCACAGGATGATGCTCCTGCCAAGCCGCCTGGCGAGGGCGTGCCTATATTCTTAGTATCTGATAGAGCTAGGTCCCTCTCATTTCTGTTCTTTCTCAAAGGTAACATAGCTGTTCATGGATCTCAATTCTGTCAGGTAAATTTTAAAAAATGTCTATTGAGTTTCTCAAAAAGTATAATATTGATTTTTATTGAGATTTAATTGAATTTAGAGGTTAATAGGAGAAGAAATGGCATATTAAATTAGTCCACCTAAGAACATGTAATATATCCCTTTTCAGATAAAATTCTGTGTCTTTTGCTGGAGTTTAAAAATGTTTTTCTCCAAGGGAGGGTTGCATATTTCAGTTATTTCCTAAACTCACTGTGCTGTGGTTGCTGTGGGTGGACATTATCTCTTTTGATTTTGTTGTTTAGTTTTACTGGTGCAGAGAGATGCCGTTAAGTTCTGTATGTTGAGTTTATGAAAGAATACAAAGCAGAAACACTGTTTCTTTGCAAAGTTAATAAGATGAATAGATTGCTAATTAAAAATGAAATAACGCAGAAAAGTAAAATATAAAGCAAGATAGAAGAAATAAGTACAGATCCAATAATGAAGATAGGATAAAGAATTATTAAAATAATGTAGTTTTATAACAGCTATATATTCCTAAATGTAAAAAAGCAACATTAACATAAGAAGAGAGAGAAAATATGAATGGGACAATAATTATTTTTAAACAATTAAAATGTCAAAGATTCCTTTTCCCAAAAGAACTCCAGGCCCAAATGGGTTTACAGATGATATCTACCCAATATCCAAGAAACAGTTAGTTCCTATTTTATCCAAATGATTGCAGAAAATGGGAAGAGTAAGAGCTGGGGGCACAGCTGATTCACCGAGGCCACAGTAATCTTGTTGCTGAACAAGATAAAGACTACACAAGAACAGAAAAGTGCAGGCTCATTTACCTTATACGTGTTATTGTAGGTGTGCAAAATAGTTCAGTATTAGAAATGAATATGGCTATGTGCCAATAAAACATTATTTATGGATGCTAAAATTGAATTTCATGTAATTTTCATTTATAATGACATAGTATTCTTCTTTTTATTTTTTTCCAACTCTTTAAAAATGTAAAAATCATCTGTAGCTTTCATGCTGTGCAAAAACAGGCAGTGGGCCTGATTTGACTTACAGATTGTAGTTTGCCAAACCCCTGGTCTAACTACACAGACTGGTAGCAATCAGCACACTCCTAAAACTAAACCTACCTTCACCTTTATAACTATTTTCTCTCAAGAAATATGAGGGGCAAATTAAATCACTTTTTATGGGTGTAGCCCTGGCAGGCACTTTCTGTTGCTGAATATTGACATCTTCCATCCACTGGCGATGTTTCTCCAATTTCCCTTGTCCTTACAGGTTTATCTTTTTACTCACCTTCAGATCAACTCAGCAGTATTGCTTTCTCCCCTGTATCTTCTCTGCATCAGTCTTCTCTAGCCCTTAATACTTTTGGGATCTTTCCTTATTCCTAATTCATTCTTTCTGTTTGTATCAGAAGTTGCTAACATGTACCATTTATCTCAAGACTCTATCCCCCTTCTGTCTTCCTCATTCCCATCCCGCTTAGCCTCATGTTTCACCAAGAAAATGATGACCATAATGTTTATAATTTTTCAGCTGACTGTTGTGCAGCAAAATACACCTTAAAGTGAGTAAAAAATAAAGCACAAAATATTTGTTAATACATATAAATGTAAAAGATTAATACCCAAAATTATTTTTAAAAACCCTATGAATTAAATAAGAAAAAGACAATCCAATTGAAAAATGGACAAAAGATTTGACAAGCATTTCATAGAAGTAGAAACCTTAATGAAATGCAAATTAATCACAGAAATAATACCGCTCACCCACCAGATTGACAAAAATTAAAAAAAACATAGGATATGGATATGGATTAATAACTGGAATATAAATGGGTACAACTACTTTGGAAAACAATTTGGCATTTTCTAGTAAAGTTGCACATGCCTCTGACACAGGCCTGGGCGCTCTGCCTTCCCCACGTGATGCAGGGAAGCTCTGGACTGCGTGTGTGTGTGCCAGGTGCCACGGACGAGGATGTGTGCAGAAGTGGCGTTTGTCGTTGCTGAGGACTGGAAACAAGGGTCATTGGCAGTAGACTGGATAAATAAGTTGTAGTATATCTATACTTGGAATTCTATTCAACAGTAAAAAAGCATAAATTATAGCTACACACAACAACACAGATAACTTCAGACATTAATATTGAGCCAAAAATTCTAGGATAGAGCATCAATGCATATAAAACTTACTTATTTAAAAAACTAAGTAATGTATATTTTATTAATATAAACAGGTGGAAAAACTGAAGAAAAGCAAAGGAGTGATAAACAGCAAGTTCAGAGAGGGGATGGGGTGCAATCATGGATCTTCAAAGGCAATCGTAATGTTCTTTCCTTCAGTTGGATGATGGATGCTTGGGAGGGTTTTTTTAAATAATCTGTGTAGGTTTTCATAAGTACTCTTTCATATCTGCTCAATATTTAATAGCATTGCTCTCAAAATCACTTAATAGACACACAAAATTATTATTATTTTTAGATTAAGAATTTCACTGGAACAGTGTTTCCTGACTAGTGCTTCTCGGTTGTGAAATGATGTGATGCAATAGGAACTTTGTTAAACCTACTTCTTTTGGAGGGAAGTTGTAACTTGAAATTTGATTTCTAACCGATTATCCACTGGGAATCAATGGCAATTGGTTTTATCTTCTGTGTAACAATATTCAATGTTTTCCTTGATTGTGAAAATTCTGCTGTTTTACAGGTGGTTTTTCTTCTTGTTTTAGATTCTTTTTTTCTTCCCTCATCCTTATAGGCTCTATATTTTTATCCTCTGTTCCTTGAAAGAAAAGTGGGATGTTTAGTAATTGTGTTTGTTTGTTTGTTTTTCCTCAAACAGCAAGGCCTTCCGTAGTGAAATCCATTTTCTCCTTACCAGAATTGCTAAGTACATACTAAATAAAGGAGTCAACTTATTTGGAAAAGAAAATGGCAGCGAGGTAGAAATGTTTTCTGTACGCACTCCTCTGCTCCTGAGGCCCTTCTCTTATTCCCTTCTCACATTGCACAGGGTGCTTTTCCACGGCTCCTGACCTCCAGGCACACTCCACGCCTGTGTGGGAGGTGCCCCACAGCCGATTTCGTGGGTCATCCATCGTAAGCCAAAATTATTTAAGCCCCAATCCTGAAACTTCAAAGGAATAAAAATAATAAATATAAACATGTATTTTAAACATATAAAAAACATTTGACTTTTAACACAATTTTTCTTTTTCCACAAACATTTGCTGATTACAGTATACTTATTCCCTGCTATTTTAAATCAAGAGTTTAGTGAACTTTGTCACAGTATACAAGTATTTTTGTTTGGAAAATAGGATTGAAAGATACTCTGGCTTTTTAAACTGACAGTTTCTTGTAATTGTAGGGAAGTTTAGGCAAGTTGGTGTGGAAATTAAGTTAGAGTTTTAAAATTAATTTTAATTACATAAGTAATACATTGGTTCGCCCCTTATTCATGGATCACATGTTCTAAGACCCCCAGTGGATGCCTAAAACTGAGGATAGTAGCAAACTAAAATACACTATTTTTTTTTGTATACATACAAACCTTTTCCCTTAAAGAAAGCATGCTGTATCTTCTCTTTGGCACTTTCAAATTGCAACATCACTACTCTTGTGTTTTGGGGCCATTATTAACTAATTGAAGGGTTACTCAGACACAAGCATCATGACACCATGGCAGTGGGTCTGATCATCGAGAAGGCTTCTCAGGGACTAACGTACAAAGTGCGCCTGATTCCCTCCCCAGGCGGGATGGCATGTGGTGTCATCAGAAGGGCATGCAATTGAAAACCTATGAATTGTTTGTTTTTGGAATTTTCAACTTAATATTTTCACACCACAGTTGGCCACAGGTACCTGAAATCACAGAAACTAAAACTGTAGGTGAAGGACTTATCTATATATTGTATATAACTCTTTTCTTTATATTAAATTTAAAACATGGATAAGGCAGGGGTCTCTTTTGACTAGCACTCCTAAACCAGTACTCTTCTCAGATGTAATCCTATTTCCAGTCTGGTTATGTGTCCCCCAGATTGTTGTTTCTACATGACATTCATAGACACACACATGTATGTGTATTTATATACATGTACATATGTATGCATGTATTAGAGAATACATGTGGTTTTATGTTTATTGTATAATGATTTTTTTGTCAGTTCATGTATATCTATATATTTTTTTATGGACATTGGGGTTTTTGCTTTTTTGTTTCTTCTACTATTACAAAAAATGCTGCATTGGTTATTGCACGTGTGTGTGCATACGTGGGTGTGTGTATTCTGGAAACCGATCACCAGTTTGTTATACACATAGCAAGTATTTTTCTAGTCTATCTCTCATATTCAAATCTGGTTATGGTTTATGCTGTTTTTTATGTGCAGTCTTAAACTGACCTGCTAGGATCATCAATGTAGTCACTTACATTTTAAAGTTTACATTTGTAGTTTTGTTTTTAACATTCAGTTCTTTAATCTATCTGAAACTACTTTGGGGAATGGTATGAAGTAGGGACCTCAATTTACTTCTTCCAGATGACTTCCAGTTGTTCTAACACCATTTATTGAATGGCGAATCACTGATAGGAAAGATCGTTATCATTTACTACCACGATGACTGCTAATCAAAATTGGAGTACATACTAGGACCAGACATTATTCTAAATACTTTCCGAGAACTGTCTCTTAATCTTCACACCCACCTGTTTCACAATTGAGAAAATGATGCACAAAGAGATTAATTAAGTGACTGCCTACTATAATACAGCTGCTGAGTAGTGGAACTCGGATGTTAATCTGTTAGTCTAGCTCCAGAACCCGTGCTCTTAACCGTACATAAGCTGTGACTTTGAAGTGACAGATTTGTTTGCTATTTCCCATGCAGCCTAGGCTAATAATTGCTTAAAATTTTTACTTCTAGGATCATTTTTGAAAACTTAGGACTGGAAATATGGAGACCAAAGTGTGGTTTTAAAAATTGAAGACAGTCATGGAAATTTAGGAACCTATAAAAACAGAGTATTTTCTTGGGTTTATTTTAGCATAATATCTGATAACAGAGAAAGCATGGGATCTTTAAAATTTTTTATGAGTGACATCCAACTCTAAAATTCTAGGATATGACCAATTATACAAGTGAAGCTTCTTGCTTGATTGAGTAAAATATTGGTGTCATTAGGAGTTTTATTTAATATTGAGATGATTATCAGTTACTTTATTATTTTCAGAATTCCTTGTGTTTTTTTTTCACTTAGTGTAAATATGCAATGATAGAATAATTAGGGGATTTGTGGCCAGACTAACCTGGACTGGAATTCCAGCTCTTGTACATACTATACATAATTCCTTGGGCTAGCAATTGAACCTCTCTCAACTTCCTTTTTATCAACTTCAAATTAGGTAATAATACTCAGGGAGGTATGATACTTAAATAATATAATATTTGTAAAGTTCCTATCAAGATATATAGTATGCAGTAAATACTCTGTACATTTAATTTCCTTCTTAAAACATGCATATGAAAACCCTTGGTTTAGATTAATAATTTGCTTTTCTCATATACAGGGACTGGCACAAATAATACCCCTTTTTTATTACAAAATCTTTTATTACAATATCATAAGCATGTATTCTGTAACATAATATCACACTCAAACACACCATACGACATTTCAGGTGAAATGTTCAAATGAAAACTATAAATTATTACATCTATATTGTTACCCTACCAACCACACTCAAGCAGGAATTACTTCTGTCGGACCCCGTATATCTCTTAGAGAGGAATACAACAATTTTTATTCGGGATATTTAAAAAAATTTTTTTTCAATATTTATTTTATTTTGTTTTTTAAATATATTTTATTGATTATACTATTACAGTTGTCCCATTTCCCCCACTTTCTTCCCCTCCACCCCCATTCCCCGCCCTTTAGTTTTTGTCCATAGGTCATACACGTAAGTTCTTTGTCTTCTACATTTCCTATACTATTCTTAACCTTTCCCTGTTTATTTTCTACCTACCATTTATGCTACTTATTCTTTGCACCTTTTCCCCCTCTCTCCCTCTCCCACTCCCCTGTTGATATCCCTCCATGCCTTATATGAATCCCTTTAACATTTCATATAATAAAGGCTGGGTGATGATGAACTCCTTGAACTTGACCTTATCTGAGAAGCACTTTATCTGCCCTTCCATTCTAAATGAGAGTTTTGCTGGATAGAGTATTCTTGGATGTAGGTCCTTGCCTTTTATGACTTGGAATACTTCTCTCCAGCCCCTTCTTGCCTGTAAGGTCTCTTTTGAGAAATCAGCTGACAGTCTTATGGGAATTCCTTTGTAAGGGAACTGTCTCCTTTTCTCTTGCTGCTTCTAAGATTCTCTCCTTTTTAATCTTGGGTAATGTAATTATGATGTGTCTTGGTGTGTTCCTCTTTGGGCCCAACTTCTTTGGGACTCTCTGAGCTTCCTGGACGTCCTGAAAATCTATTTCCTTCACCAGCTTGGGGAAGTTCTCCTTCAGTATTTGTTCAAATAAGTTTTCAATCCCTTGGTCTTCCTCTTCTCCTTCTGGCACCCCTATGATTCGGATGTTGGGACGTTTAAAGATGTCCTGGAGGTTCCTAAGCCTCTCCTCAGTTTTTAGGAACCTGGAGGTTCCTAAGCCTCTCCTTAAGCCTTGTTTCTTCATTCTTTTCTGGTTGGATGTTTTTTTCTTTCTGCTGGTCCACTCAGTTGATTTGAGTTCCAGTTTCCTTCTCATCCCTATTGGTTCCCTGCAGATTTCCCCTCATTTCCTTTATATTATCCTTCATTTGTTCAAGTAATTGTGACAATCTTTCTTCGAATCCTGTGAGCATCCTGATTACCAGTGCTTTGAACTGTGCATCTGATAGGTTGGCTATCTCTTTGTCACTTAGTTGTATTTTTTCTGGAGCTTTGATGTGTTTCATTTGGGCCATTTATTTTTCCTTGGTGCGCCTGTTACTTTAAGGGGTGGAGCCTTAGGTGTTCACCAGGGCAGGGTAACCCACGTGGTTATGTTGTGACGCTGTCTGTGGGGGCGGGGCCTGAAAGAACAGTGGCACTTGCTCTGTTGTCTGCACTTCCCCAGCTACCCACAAGCAAGTTGGGCCCTTCTTTGCTGGCTCCAGGGTGAGTGGATGGGCCTGCACAGTTCCAAGTCCCTGTGGGTCTCCCCAACGAACTCTCCTGTGAGGCCAGGAGTTCCTCCCTCCACCGCCTCAACCCCCACAGGTATAATCAGTTGTTGGTTTGAGGCTTTATTTCCCTGCATTTGTGGGCCGTGCGGTCTGTTCCGCTTCCCAGCTTTTCCTCCTGGTTTATCTGCGAGAGAATGAGGGATTGCCCGGCCTACCAGTCTCAGTCTTGGTTTCACCGAGTGCGCCTGCCACATTTTGGCCAGGTGCGCCCACCACGGGCCTCTCCCGGCAGCTGGAGCGTTGCCGGTACCGCTCCACAAACCAAGTCTTGCCAAGTGCTCTCCACCCGGCTCCGCCCTGCTTACTGGTCTGGATGAACGTGTCTTTAACTCCTTGGTTGTGGGACTTCCACTCAGTTCAGTTTTCTGTCAGATCTGGCTGTTTTTGTTTTTTAAATTGTTGTTTTTCCTCTTTTGGTTGTGCGAGGAGGGACAGTGTGTCTACCTACACCTCCACGTTGGCTGGAAGTCCTATTCGGGATATTTTAAATGAACTAAAGAATTTCTTAGCTAAATGTTATGAATACATTTCTCTGTCAAATAACTGTAAATCCAGTGTCTTCAAATAATTTATCTCTGTTCTTATTCCTACGTTTGACCATTCTAGGAGATATAGACAGCTCTTCTAGAAGAAGAGTTTTAAGGCCTTCTCAGCCTGTGAGATGGCGTACTACAACTTAAATGTTTCTTCCTTTGTGATTTCTGAATGTGCTTTTAAAATCAGCCACTTAGATGCCATATCATTACACATGCTATATTACTAAAGTAAAGTGTTGACTCAGGTGGGCTCTGACTCCTTTAACTGATCCCCTCAGTTTTGGAAGTACACATTATCTAAACACTTTTTCCTAAAACGTGTCAAGTTCATCTTCCATTTTTATCAGATGTCACCATAGTGGTCTCCAAATAACCTTACAGCTGCATGCTTTATTAAAGAGCTTAATAAAAAATTTTATATGATAGATTGTGATGTGAATTTGTGAAATATTCTGTTATTTTATATGACATTTAATAATTCACTTACTGAAAGAAATAAAATGATACTAAAATTTTCTCCAATCATTTAGAAGTTATATTATTAGATTGTGTAGTTTTTGTATTATCGTTTATAATTATCAATATATTGTGTTATATACATCTATTTATAAAATGCTGATGAATTATGGCCAGTTCAATGCCCAGGAGAGAGATTACGTACAATAATGAGTTATTTTTTTTTAACATATTTGGTGTCAAGCAAGCAACATGTAGCATAAATATGTATTTTGTGGTCAAATAGAAAAGCATGTTTTTCACTTGATCTTAGCCAAAAGGCCGAGAAGCAGAAAAACATGTTTCTCAATTATGTGAGTAAGTGTATTACGGTTAAGTGTAACTTTTACCAATCACATGGAAACTCTGTCAGAGAAAATTTATAAATGAGAATGATGAGTGACTGACTCTATTTTCATAAAGTGAAAAGAGATCTTAAGTTAAAACCCCGCAGTGCGCTGTGCAATGAGTGAATGTGTCGTTTCGTTTCTCCGCCCGTTTCTCGCGCAGGTGCAGCCGTGGCAGGCATTTACAGAGTGGCAGGGAAGAACATGGCCCCCTTGGAGGCGCTGGTGTGGGGCGTCGGACAGACGGTACTGACATTGATCATCTCCTTTTCAAGGATCCTCGCCACACTTTGAGGTTTCTGTGGAAATGACTTACTTCACATAAAGAAACAGATGTACAGATTCTCTGAAAATGGCACTGTTAGCAAGTGGAAATGAAATAACACAAGAACCTTGGAAGGAGCAGGTCGGAAAGTAAGGCCTTGAGCTGCGTGGAAAGATTGCCCTCTGGTGTTCAAGTGATTGCACTACCGCACTGCACCTTACGTGCCTCCATCCCAGGCAAGGCGAACTACGCTATGAGAAGCTACAAGAAAAAGCACCTTGTTTAGCTGCCGATCAGGTTAACATTGGTGTTGAATCATCATTTTTAACAGCGTTGTGTTTAAGTTACAGGGACATTTTGAAGAATTGATATATGTGCCAAACTCTTTTTTTATACATTGATCATGTGACAATTTGCAAGTATAGATGTAGATGAGTGCTGTGAACATGTTTGACATGAATTCAGGTAATGTAGTGAGATTTTTGTTTTGTAATGCTAAGTCCTGTATGAGTGCTGAATACTGAATCATTTACTATGAGATAAATTATTTGATTTTCATTGGTGGACGTTTCTGGGATTTAGGGCTTTAATATGTTCAGACATTGTTATTTAATTTATGGGGAGAATAATACTTAATGGAAAACTAGCTGAACTCTTTTAAGGACTCAAAGTAGATCTATAGGGTGCATCCTTTTCACTCACTTAAATAACAGTCTTTTAATAGTTTCCCTCATGTATAAACGTTCTGTTGCTACAAATGCAGAACCTTTATGGGTAACACACATCGATTGTGTTTGTGTGTCATATAAACATAATTTGAAATTTTTCTTATAAATTTTGTTAGAAGTCTGAAATGCATGTTCTTTGACCCTTCTAAAGAAAGTTTTTGCCTTGTATCTCGTGGAGAAAACATCTTTATAATTAGTATCTCAGTGGGATTATATTACTTGTTGCATATGTCTTGATTTTTGACAAAGTACAAACAATCATTCATTCTGGAGTATTAACTGTATTTAAGAGTGGCCTAAATTAGGCTGTGAAAACAAAAAGCCTCATTTGTAGATAAGTAACAGTAAGTTATATAGGGAGATTAATAAACTTTGGATATGTGGTAACACACTGTCACTAAGAATTTGAGAATTTAGTAAATAATTTTAAAATTTGGCAGTTATTCTCAGTGTATCAAAACAGTACTGAAATATATTTGAATGTTTCCTTATAGTTGTTCAGTTCTTGATTTATGCTGTTATTTAAGTTTTTTAGAATGTGATGACATTTATTAGAAATGAAAAAGCCCTTAGTATAAAATACTTTAAGAGGTTTTGGCAACCTATACTTATTTTTAAGAGTACAGGAAGTAAGGGAAAGAGAACCTGGTTTAACTTCTACTGACACTTTTTTAGTACCAAGTACAATTAAAATGTGCTAACTCAAAGGAGTAGCCATTGCAGAGAATATGAGTTAAGGACAATCCAAAAACATAATCTGCACACATGAGCCTTGCTGTTTTATAACCGGATATGGTAAAAAGTAGGTTTCTGTTGGGGCCCACTCAAATTTAAGATCTTTGTTACCCACACCACTTTTCCTTTACCAAACAAAACAAGCAAACAAAAACAAAAAACCCCAGAAAAACCAACAACTTAGCAGTGAAGAATTGGCGGGGGGCACGGGTTAGGTACTTTCATCAGTAGGGAAGCCAATTTGGGGGGTTTTCTAATGCTGTGACTTAGAAATTTGATTAAAAAAACAATTAGCAGCTATGCATTCTTAGAGATCTTATTATGTATAACCCTGAAATTACTTTCATGTGTCCTTCATATTTTTGATGTTTTCCAAATTGAATTTAGGCATACATTTTCCAAATCAGTTTGATTTCTCCTTTTCTGTTAGACTTGAATTCAGTGTTCTTTCTTTACTTTGGCTATTCTGTCAATAATTTAAAATGTTTGCATTCTTTGAGAGGAATTACCAGTAACATATTGAAGATGGACAAGATGAATATTTTAACATATGGTTATGTTACGATTTAAGAAAGTTATTTCTTAAATATGAAGGAAGGTAATGTGGAGCATGTGGTTCAGAATCCAAAATCAGCCAGCAAATAACTTGGGCACATAAATGAATGACTGCGTGGACCAAAGAGATTTAAACTCCTGTTTTTACTCTAAAATGGAAATATAATTGGATGGTTAATAATTAATTTGTAGAGTGTCCTAATCTCATTATCAAGTTGCTTTACATTATGAATTGTATGAGCGTGTGTGTGTGTGTGTGTGTGTGTGTGTGTGTGTACTTTTAACCTGTGGGTGAATTTTTTGGTTTCTTTGCTGTTTTCAGCTATTTCCATTGGGATTTTGTGCAACTGTCACTTTTTTGATGTTTTGAAATATGGTTGAATAGTGTGAATTGAAGACATTATCTTAATAGCTATTTCTATGCTGAGATTTTTTTTTAAGTTAGTGTTTTTCTTATAGAGACAAGAGCGTTTAATGATGTATATTTACAGACACATATTACTATATACGTATATATAAAGCTGCTATGCGAATACAGTCGAATTGGAAAACTTTTGTTCAGTGATCACATTCATGTTCTAATGAAGAATTTGTTCAGTTGAATGATCTTTTAAATAGGTATGAGGATGCTTGAGGTTTTTTAATTTGGGGAGTTTTGGGGGGTTAATAGTGCTGGAGATGCTTGTTTTTGATATGACAAAAGCCCTTATTGATGTATTTGTGTTACACCTCCTTAAGATGTGTCTGTGGTTTTTTTGTATGATAAATGCAGGAATGACAGGGGAAATCCTCTGTAGTTTACACTTCTTTATTTTTAAAAAATGTTTAGTAAAGTATTGGTGACAGTGAAATCAATTCCCCAAAGAAGAGACTCCTATATGCCCAAACAAATTCTTTTTGAACATACTGGTTAGAAATGTCTATAGATCGGAGTTTAGTCAGGGGGCCTATCTAACCACAAATAATGCTTAAAACCTTTAAATGAAGAAGGTGCAAGTAATCAGTCCCATGGGATGATTCCATTGGTTGTCTAGAATAAGGAAAGTCCTAAATGATGGCTCTATTCAGTGCTTGCAGCTTAATTATTCTTATTTTAGATCTTAATGTTTACCAAACAGTGTTACAGTTTGTTACCCAATGTACTGTCTTAGTATTTGCAGCATTTAGTATAGCCACTGCCCTAAAAAGTGTAAGGATTTTATTTGTGCTTTAAGTGAGAAATAAAGAAATGAGCTGCCTTGCATATCATGTATCTGTGATGTAATGAACAGGGGTAATTTAAAATCAAAGAACGCATTGGAAAAGTCCTTTAGAGTACCTGAACTGAGGCGAGGAGTGTGGGGCTGACATGTTAATGTGCCCAAGCTGACACTTGCAGACCGATGAATTCAGTTTTGAAAGTACCTTCGATCTGTAAGTACAAAGTGCAATACTGAGCGTTTTCTATAGGAAGTACAAGGATGACTAAGAAAGGAGTCTGGCCCTGAGTTCACCAAGAGCTAGCAAGATGGTTTCAAATCCTAAAAAGTTTGGGACAACATTTTGCTTCCTAATTCTATTTAAGAATTCAAGTCCTCCCCCCGCTCCCTGCAGATTCCGATATTCCAGTTCACCCAGGAAACGGAGTTTCAGTAATCGAGAGACCGTTGCTGTGACCGCGTGAGGAGAATACTAGAATCTACACCAAAGATGTAAATTTGAATCCAGGCCCTGCTACTTGTTGACTTTTGTTTATGAATGGCAAAACAGTAAATGTTTGACAGTAAATGATTGATAGTCAGTTGAATTTTTTAAAATTATGTTTTGCAATAGTAATATGTTTTGAAAAATTCATCTATTTTCTTTCATTTCTACATTTTCCCTATATATATTTTAAGAAGGAAAAATTAAAATTCTGTTACAATCTTGCTTCCTTTACCTCCTCTTTATTTTTCAAATTAGCACATACTTATCTAAGAGCATTTTTAGGAATTGGTGATGGTGGAAATGGCCAGAGCAAGCAGGATTAAATGACAGGTTGTGTTTATCACAGGTTAAAATAGGAAAAGGGTAGAGGCAGCCGGTATTTATTCCTTTACCTTTCCCTGCTTCTTCCTTTGGATTCATTCAGCAAACATTCACTGAATCTCTACTGCTTGCAGCCTGCTGCCTGGTTTAAGGGATGGAGAAGTGTCTCCTCCATTGTCCACCCCTCTTCTGCACCCTGGGGGTTGGCTTCACGGTACAGTGGACATTCTGTAGGGAAAGAGACCTGGGCTTCAGTGTCTACCGAGTGCTTCACTCTACCGTCCAAGGTGCTTAAGCTCTAGTTGTCATTTGTTTGCTTGTATTTTTTAACTTAAAAAAATACTGTTATTTTAAATTTATGTCTGTTTTGTAACTCAACAAGTAACTATTACAATTTTTTCTCTCAGTAAATTTTAATGGGAATTTCTTCAAAGAGTTACTTGTTTTTAAGGTGTAAAGAGTATGGAAAGTCGCTGAAGGAACTCTGGTAGGCCTAGACTGCAGAGAAGTTTGGCAACACTTGAGTAACTGGGTAAATTGCTCTTTCTTTCAATAATCAGGGTGAGAATGTCAGTGGTTAAAACTGACTAGTAATTAAACGGTCTCATAATTTCCCCAAACTCCTAGGTGGCAAACACAAGGTCCCTGGGCCGAGTCTGGCCCTCCACCTGTTTTATCCGGCCTGGCGCCTTGTTTCTACCCGGTGGCAGCGCCAAGCTCCTTGCCCCTAGTTAAGGAATAGTTACATTTATACAGTCCTAAAATTACATTCGGCCCTTTGAAGGCAACCATGAGGCTGATGTGGCCCCTGGTGAAAATGAGTTTGACACCCCTGCTAACTGTTGGTCCTTTTTATAACATCTGAGGGGGAAGCTCTCCAGGATAAAAATGACATTATTTGATTAAAAGTGATAAAAATTTTCAAACATGTGGTAGCATTTTGTAGCAGAGGGAAGCTTAAAGACAGGGATGCGCGTTGGAGGGGTAACACACAAAACAAAGGCGTTCCTGATGAAGTACCCTGCATTAGGTGGACGGTTTCCCCCTCGCATTAAGAATATAAGCTACATTGTATGAATATGTGTATTGTGTGTGTCCAAAATGCTGTTTGTTTCTCTGTGAGACAACTTTCCACAAAGCATTTTGAAATCATTATTCCTTTTTTGTCTGTGTGTGGTGGTGGTGGTAGGTTTGCCCTTTTAAGTTAAGGATCTCTGTTCAGTGTAGGCAATACAATGTATTTGAGCAGGTTGCTGAATCAATTATCTAAAAATGTATCTGTGAATTCGTTTGGAGAAAGTAGTACTTAACATATACAGTATTTTCAGTAAATGTGGAAATGTATCAGTTAATACATTATTAAATTATTGAACACACCCAGATTTCTGAGTGAACTGAACTGTGAACTGTAACCTCTTCCCTGCATTTAGAAGACTTATTTCCACATTCTTTACATTCGTTGCACATATGTCGAAGTCACTTATAATAACCCTTTCTTGGTTTTAAGGACTACTTTAGCAATTTCTTAAAAATTGCCCTCCCCTTTCCATACAGATGTCATACATTATGGTTTAAACATATGTACAGTTTGTTGATAGAATCAAAAGTGCTGGTTTTGAAGAGAATGTGCTGAACACCTATGGTTATGCAGCTGTAACCTTACTGAGAAGTAGATACTATAGGCCAGTCAGGAGAGCATGAATCTCTTACATAGCTTTTCGATCGTGTACTGCGCCCATCCGTAGGTATCCCCCTCACTGGAAACTCGGCCGTCCCCCTTGGGGGGCGCATGGAGATCCGTAGCTGAAACTGGAAAGTGGTGTGATGGGAACATATAGAAGGAGGAACTGCGATGCATAATTACCATAACAGTAACGCCTTTTCTCCTACATATCTTATGTATTGGCAGTTTCTAAAAAGCATCACTTTTTTAGAGCCCTGCGTAAGCAAATGTTAACTTGATGGTATTGCAAACGAGAAAGGTTTCCTTTGTTTTTAAGTCGGTGTGTTTGCACATCATCTCTAAGTGTCTCTGGGAAGGAACGTTTTAAAGTTTTCTCCACAGAAAGCAGAATAGAGGCACCTGTTTGAATAGTAATAAAAATGGTTTACTTTCAATAATGGATGAGTTGATAGTCTAATTATTGATACTTTCTTAGTATTTGTGATATGGGATACATTTATGATGGAGGAATTTTTAAAAATTCTGCCACTCTGCACACACACATGAGCTCTTCATGTTTAGATGAACAATATGAAATCCACAGTGTTTTTTCATTTTAGTCATATAACTTGGTAAAATTCGTATGATTCTACCATAAAGTATTAACTCCTAACTCCAGTCATGCTGGGATGAGGGAATCAATTTTATTTTGAAGTTAACCAACTAAAATGTATTTATTCAAGTAACAGAAATATACTTTACCTGATAGAAATTAAAAGACTTGCTTTCAAATTGTGTTAACTCTCAGACCACTGATGAATCATTTAGTAACCAGTTTTTAAAAGCTTAATGATGTCTTATTACCTTGGAAGTTAAGATATTTTTCCAAAGTGAATCTGATAAGATTCAGGATTGGCCTATTAATGAGAATTCAGAGTTAAGGAGCGGTGAAATAGGTCCTTATGGTTTAATAAAGAGTTACTTTGCTACTGGCAATGACAGATGACAACTACTTTCATGCCGTATTTGTCTCCTTTTCTCTTTTTTTTTTAAAGTAAGTTTGAAATGGGGAAACGTAGTCAAAACAATTAAAAGTAGGACTTTAAAATTTAATTTTGTTGTGAACTAGAGATGCTAGTAAAAACAGCGTTAGTTTTATATTGTGGTACAAGGGCAGACACTTTATGTAACCCTTAGAAATATGTTCACCATCAGGGACTTATTTTTGCTATCAAACCACTTAGTGTACTGTGAAGCTCAATGACAGGAGGTGTAAGTGTCGGAGAGGCGGCGCACAGACACGGGTGGGTCTGCTGACGGCCCACTGCTGCTAAGACTGTAAACTGCACTGTATGAAAACATGTACTGCATGTTTGCATAATACAGTTTAATTTTGAAGGATTATTTTTAAAAACTATGGTTATGTATAATACCTAACAAACTGTAAATATTGTATACTATTGATTTTTAATTTTATATAAGCAATTTTTTAATTTCCCAATTCATGTACAAATCTCATTGTGTATATAGCATAATTTCCTGGATAACTCAAATTTTGCAGTGAATTTTAATTATTTTAACTGTGATAAGCATCAGGTTAGCCTTAGAGATGTTGATCTTTGTTTTAAATTATTTTTACCACTCATCTCTTCAAAGGGCAGCAATAAACATATGCAAGTTATTTTTGATTTTAGAAAGTTGGTCTGCAAAGACAAGCTCTAGGTTCCAATTCATTACTTAAAAAAAAA
>PVJI01028260.1:0-16707 GCA_004026765.1 Micronycteris hirsuta
GGCTGACTCTGTAGTCAGGGGAAACTTGACGATGGCATAGTGGTCAAGCTGGTTTCTGCTGGGGGTGCTGTTCTGAGAATTCTTAGGCTGCTTTCGGAGCCACAGTGTCTTCAGCATCAGCAGATCAGTGTGCGGGTCTTCATTCTTGTGGTTATGGATGCCTTTCAGCACTGCTTCCTTTGCCTTCAAAGCCTTTGCTGTGCCTTCGGCTTTGGGAGGGGCACAGATTTCCTTCTCTTTCGGTGCTGTTTTCATGAAAAGGGTCCGTTGATGAGTCTTGCACTATCGAAACTTTACTATGGTTGTTGTAAAATGATTTTTCTTCAACAACAATACTCTGTGTACATTCATCAGTCAACCCTCAACATTTTACCGTAAGAAACAGTCTTTATCCCATTTTATGTATATAGTTATTATTTTAAGTGTGGACTCATTAATTCTTATTTTATCAATGTTTTATTTAATTACTTAGGTGCTCATATGGTCTCATGTTTGGTCAATGGGAGCTTTTTTAAACATCCTTGTGACACAGTCACCACAAAATAAAAAAATATTGTTATAGTTTTGGTATAACAAGATGCTCCATGTTTATCTTGTGTCTGCCCCACCCTAGCGCTGGAATCAGCTGTTTGCCCAAATATCTTTGAGAACTAGTCATTTGTTGCTGTAGTTGTTGTCACATGTTTTGGGAATTAAAGTCTCAGGATTTAGTCATTATATTGTCAATCTGTGTTCTTCCATCTTGTCACATTTAAATGACATTCCAGTAAGAATGAGTCCCACTAAGTGGGAAGAGACATTAACTTCAAAGTTTCCCACTACAAATTTTCTTTCATTACATCATATAGACCTGAATTAGTGCCATACCTGATCTGTGGGTGCAAGATTGTGTGTGTCAAAATAGACCAAGAGTATCTATTCCACTTTCAGTTTGACTACCTGCATAATTTTTTTGCATGTTTATTGAATATATTTCAGCATGTATTTCACCAATGTATCAATATGTGGTGCAAGAATGCAAAAGTTGTATTAAGCTATTTCTTATTTTCTCCAAAGTACATTGGATAAGTTTTAAATCCTTGAAATAAGACAGAAGTAAATGAGAGAATTTAGTTTTTAACGTTTAAATATATTTTTCAGTCCAACTCTTACACAAAGAAATAACTGAGTCAGCTGGATGTTTTGTGGTAGTGTCTGTGACTCCAGGTGTATTGTGCATAGCCACACTGAAAGAGAAAGACTTGTTACAAGGCAAAGCCCCAGTCAAGTAAAGATGCTGTATGAAACCACTTAGTCATAGCAAACCCTTTTTCCTGTAGCAATCTAATAGGAGGTGAGGATGGTATCCCATCACTTATAAGAAGGCAGAACAACTGTGATTTTGTTGATGAGGTGCCCTAACCATAGCATTTCTGGCTCCAAGGATACTCTATGCTAACAATAACTATCTTTTCTGAAGCTATGAGAAGCTGAGAAAATGAATATGAGCTCTTTTCCACATAGAGATGAGGAAGTTCCATTTCTAGGGAATCATCTTTCTCTGTCTGGGGAGAGAATTGCTAGGCTATTCAGAAAGCAATGAAAAAGGCAAGGTTTGAACGTTACATGCACACTGACGTGTGCTCTGGCAACCACCAGCCTTCTCTAATCTTAGAGTCGAGTGCAGTGTCATTCACAGGAAATTAAAATTTCAAAGAATTAATTTAGCTATGTGGTACAGAATTGCTTCAATCAAAAAAGATTACTGCCATCTGGCTGAAAATATTTTCATTATTAATTTCCTCCTTTTTGGGTTCCGGTCTTTTTGTGTAAAACAATGCAAGAAGAGATTCATAGGAAAAAACCAAAAAGCTCTGCAACATTTGAAGGTGTTGTTTTTCCTGGTACCAGCATCTGCCTTTGACCTCTAAGAGACAGCAATATCTTTCAGAGGGACTTCAAACCTAAAAAATTATACCTTCTGCAAACCAAATCTAAGAAATATCTTCAGCATTAACTAGGATATCAGATTGTGACATTTCACCTGGTACAGAGGCCCCGAATACTCATGGAAGTCTAGGAGCTGGTTCTCTGCAGCTCTGAATGAAAGATATGTTCTATATTAATTTCTAGAATAAATCATTTTTTGTTCAGGACAGAAAATTTTCACCTTCATCACTGTCTTCCTTGGAGGATTGATTAAGCAATTGTGTCCTAGCTAGGTTCTGCCTTAGGAACTGGCATAGTAGAAAGCAAGTCCTTCATGCTGAGACTTAGGATACTTATCATGTGACTTGATGTTTCATAACTTCAGACTGCTTTTGAGTGCTACAGCATTTCCAACTACCTGCTCAGTGTCTCCACTTGAACGCTCCTCAGATGCCTCACCTTACTATAGTAAGTCAAAAAATGAGTTTCTCTCCCCAGGGAAGCCTGCTTATCCTTCTGATTTCCTCCTGGGCTTGTAAGCTTCAGCAGCTCAGTGCCATCTTTAATTTTGCTTTCAACCCTGAATGTAGTCAGAATATACATTCTGGGGATTTTTCCTTAGCACTTAACTCTTGCTTTCAGTCTCCATTGTCATTAACTTGACCTTACTTTATCTGTAAACACCTGCCACTCCCAAATACAGATTCCATACCCACTCGCTCCTAGGCCCTAGCAGGAAAGGTCTTGAGTTCATAACCTCCACCAAATGATGAGGAGACTAAAATATGATGAAAGTCCCCATCAGAATATAGATCATGCTTTTTATGGAACATGGTGTTGTTAGGTTATTGCCTTTGGGGAGAAAGGCCAGTAGACTCTCCTGAGAGGTCCATGGGATGCTCTTCTTGGTGTGTCAGAACAGGGTTCTCTGTTCCTCCATTCATTTAACTATTATCTATCTTCATCCATAAGTAAGGGATGAGTCTATTTAAATTAAGCTTGCAACATGATCAATATATTTTTTTAAAATTTATTTTCAGAGAGAGGAGAAGGGAGGGAGAAAGAGCAATGTATGGTTGCCTCTCACATGGCCCTCATCGGGGGCCAGCCCACAACCCAGGCATGTGCCCCGACTGGGAATCAAACTGGGACCCTCTGGTTCCCAGCCCGCGCTCAATCCACTGAGCTATGCCAGCCAGGCCAACATGATCAATATTAAAGAAAGGTTGTATTGTCTTAACGATGGTCCACTCTAAAGAATCTAAGAGGTACAAGTCTACTCCCTCAGAGAAGAACTATAAGGGGCCCTATTAACACATGGGAAGTCTGATTCTGTCAGTTATATTTGGATGCCTAGCAACCACTGCTAGATTTTGGGTAGCACCTCATCCCAAAATTATGTATGTCAGCACAAATGACACATAAACACTCATGGATATGAAATAAAGTTATTACTCAGATAGTATTCAGAAAAAGATTTCCCCCAAGGAAGGCCTCAGTTTCAAAGCTGAGTGAAAGAAGTCACAGTGGCTTTGGGTTTTTATTTTGGTTAGAGGGTAGGGCTGGGGTGGAAGGACTAGGTTTGAATTTTCTCATGGTGCCAAGAGCCAGGGGAAGTGTGGGCATTCTTATCAGATTGTTCATATGTGGGGCAAAGGGAAAGGAGAGGAACAGGATTAAATGTGTCATTGGTCAACATGAGAACTGCACTATTGTAGCTTGTTACAATTTACCCCTGAAATGTTGCAAATTTTATGATGACTGAAATGTTGCAAATTTTATTTAATAAAATTTAAATTTGCTTAAGTATGAGTTTTAAGAGCTCAGTAATGAAGTTCCCTATTATAATGAATATGAATAAACATTGAAACGAATTTCTAATCAAATCACCTCAGGCTGAATGGGACAATCAAGAAAATAAGTCAATGGGTTCCCCCAATAGATAATATATTAACATTAGGGGAACCTGGGAGAAAGGCATATAAGAATTCTCTGAACTGTCTTTGTAACTTATCTGTAAATCTAAATTATTTCAAAATAGAATATTTAGAAAAATATTATGGTAAAAATTGATCTGTGTTGCTAAGGAAGGGCCATATGGGTGACAAATATAAGTAGTATTTTTACTGTTTAGATACCCAATTATGATAGCCAGGAAAAACCAAACAAACAAAAAGTTCTATGAGCATATAATCAGTACAAGAACTGGGCATTGTTAGGATTTGATTAGGTGAATATTCTCTTGGTCTCATCAGTCCTGGGATCAATATTAGTGACACCCATTGACCAGGTTTCAGGTTGAGCTCTCACAGTGAAGCGAGAATATCTGGGTACTATCCGTATGTGAAACAAGCATAATCCTTCCTTATATGTGTGACATTCCCTATATGTGTGACATCTGGAACATAGCTATGTTTGTTAGCAGGTCATGAATAGACTTGGAGTTCAGAGAAATGTACAAAACATTAACTTTTTGCATTGCCTTTCAATTCACTTAGATTCACCTCATATGGACACCTGGAATTCCCTTTCCCTTTGGTCTCTCACCCTCCTCATTTTTTAACCCTCTTCCTCCCCCACACCTCCAACTTTAGTTGCAATGGTCATGGGAACAGTCATTCTTGACTGTATCTTGGGAGGATTATGGTAGATGGTTATAAGCCTATGTATGGAGAAGTTTAGGACTTTCAAACTCTGTTAGAAAGTAGTTAGAGATCTAGCAATAAGCAAAAGGGGCTGCTCTCCAAAAGAAGGATTTTCAGATCTTTTACCTTAACTGTTTGCTAGTATGAAATAATTTTCTGTAATTACATTACACAAAAGAGCCACTGTTAACATTTTGGCATTTTGATTAATTTGCACTCATTCAATAGTCTGATGTTTGTGTGTATATATATAGGAATACACATACCCCTCAAAATACTTTTCACTTCCAAATATAACCAAGTCCGTTCTTATATTCAGTGCGGTGATTTGATGTTTATTTATCTTCTGTTAATTATTTCTCAACTAAAAATACACTTTTTGTGGCCAATTTCTATTTTTTTAAGAAAGCACAGTTCTCCAAAAATATTATCAGGAGTTAGAGAGTGGCATCATGGTCTCAAGGGGTTGCTAATGCTATAGAGTGCTTTTGCTTCTACAATTACTGCTAAAATCTCGCCCAGATGAACATTGCTGCCATTATTGACCATGTAAAGCTCTGTAGGTAATTGCCAACATTACTATCTAACCAGCACTAGTGAGTCATCTTACAGGCCACTCTGATGACTGCTTTCAATGCCAGAGGAGACTAAGACCTCTTCATTAACTGACCCAGTTCCCTCGGCTCTTATCTTCCTGTTCTAATTAACTGATGGAAACATGTACAATTAAGAAGTTCTAAATAAATAATCCATTGTTTGCTTTGAAGCTGAACAATTTCCTAAATGGGGTTTTTAGTATTTTCTAAGATGATGCCTTAATGCAGACGTAAAATTCCCAGAAATATTGAAATAATGAAAAAAACGCAAATGCTTTTCAGAATAGTGGAAGAATCAGAAATATTGGAACATAGTATGCAGAGGTGACTAGAAGATAGAAGGAATATGTTTTACCAAAGCTTCCTATAGTAATACAAATCGACGTAATGGTTGCCTCCGGAATGGAGTGAAATTTATTGGAAAGGTGTATATGGGAACTTCCTGGGGATAATCAAAATGATTTATTTTGATTTAGATGGAAAGTAAATGTGTGTATATAATCATTAAAACCTATTAAAGTATACATTTAAGATCTAGTCATTTTACTGTCAATATATTTTATCCCCCAATTTTTAAAAATTCAAGAAAGAAGAATACACAAGACCCAGGAGACTGGGGATCTAATATAACCCAAAAAGTAAGAGAATTTCTAGCATAATGCCAAGGAGAAGTCCCAGGATGATGGCTGAGCAGCTGGCCCATAGAACAGGCAGTTCAGACTGAGCAAGAACACAGTGGTCTCTAGGAGAGAGGCTTCCCAGGAAAACCAGAATCTGTGTATTACCTAATTGATTTGAACACTCAGAAAATTGTATTAATGTGTAAGAGACTTGATGGAGCATGAAAAAGTAATTAACAATAGACACACAAATCACCAAACAAGTAAAAATATTGGGCAATTACTATCCCTATAGGGGATTATAAAAGATAGGAAACATAATCATAGTACATTATTTGACTCTACAGATAATGTGTATATGGTATCTTTTATAATAATGTAAATACTGATTATTGGGTGTGTGAAATGTGATATAGCTATATTGGGAGGATGGGGGCACAGGAATAGTGTATGCGTGTGTGTGTTGAAAAGGACTAAATTTCACCTACCATAATAGGAAATACACTGTTGATGAAATGGAAACTTTGAGATATAGTATATTATTTAGAAATATGCAGCTGGAACCCACAAAATAAATGCAGCCAAACTAGTTGAAAATTGTTGCATTTGAAATGCAGGAATTGAGGTTCAGGAGGTGTGAGCAGAGGCCTTTTTTTGTTTTAAGTTTTTAAATACTCATTGTATATATATTTTGAGGTAGGTTGCAAATGCAAATTAAGTTTAAAAGAAAGGTGACTGTTTTAGGCAGAATAATGCCCCCAAAGATGCCACAATCGGGGCTGGCCAACCCGCGGCCTGCGGGCTGCATGTGGTCCAGGATGGCTGTAAATGTGGTCCAACACAAAATTTTAAATTTACTTAAAACCTTCTTTTTTTTTTTTTGCTCATCAGCTTTCATTAATGTTTGTGTATTTAATGTGTGGCCCAAGACAACTCTTCTTCTTCCACTGTGGCCTAGAGATGCCAAAAGTTTGGACACCTGTACCTGTGAATTTATGATGTTATGTGGTAAAGGGAAGTTAAGGCTGTAGAAGAATTGACAGTTGCTATTCACTTGACCTTAAAATAAAAGATCATTCTGGATAATCTGGGCAGGTACAATATAATCACAAGGTTTTTTTTAAGTTAAAGAGTCAGGCAGGAGCCCTAGCTGGTGTGGCTCAGTGTATTGAGCGCTGGCCTGTGAACCAAAGGGTCGCCAGTTCGATTCCCAATCAGGGCACATGCCTGGGTTGCAGGCCAGGTCCCCAGCAGGGGGCGTGTGAGAGGCAGCCACACACTGATGCTTCTCACCCTCTCTTTCTCCCTCCCTTCCCCTCTCTAAAAAATAAAAATAAAAAAAAGAGTCAGGCAGGAAACAGGTCACAGTAATGGGGTATGAGAAGAACTTAACTGCTATTGTTGACTTTCAAAAATGGAGGAAGGGGCCACCAATCAAGGAATATAGGTGACCTGTAGAAGCTGTCAAAGGCAAGGATGTGGAGTGGGAATGCCAGGCTGCCAATACCTTGACCTTAGCAGTGAGACCCATGTCAGAACCTCTGATCTACACAACTGTATAATAATTCATTTTTCTTGTTTTAACCCACTAGGCTTATGGAATTTTTTTGCAGGAGTAAAAGAAAACTAACATACTGACAAGGTAACAAAAACTCTAGAAGAAATATCTGTTTACTTATGTGTGTATTTTCCTATGCACATTAATTGATCTTGCCTTTCCTTGTGTGTTTAGGATTAGTTTCCGAGCAGTATACTCTATTACACAAATGCCAATAAGAACAATGCTGACCAAAGCTATTAAGGTGGTCATGCATCTGTTTTGTACTGATGATGATATTCCACTCCATAGAACTAATCAATTATGGCATAAAATTGTTTCAGGTTCATAAACAAGATTATCCCACAATGGTTTCTAATTTATTTAAGCACCTATTTACTAATATAATAATTCACTAATAGTTTATTCTATTATAACAGGTGTATTATGAACGAAGTTTTTATTTCTACATGATTACCAAACAAATTTGTTATGATCACTGTGTTTTCATCAAGGTTTGGTGTAGTTTCACCAAGACATTATTAAAGAAGATAATGAACAGCATTATCAAAAACACTAAAAGAGTCCTTACATAAGATCTTATCTCTCTCCTACATAAACACTTTCCTTTTCAAATGAATAAACACTTTCCTTTTCAAGTGTTTTGTATGGCAGGAGCTGGAGAAATATGAGAGAGAGGCTGTCTAGAAATTCTATGTGTATCAAGTAGACAAGAGAGATTAAAACTTTTAAAATGCATTGTTTATGGTTCTCTTTTCAAGTATGATTATATTCATCTATATTTCTTCAGATGCTTCACAGCATTGTTTTATTTCCAGCTGCCGAGATTCAATCCATTTGTAGTGCTTTTAACATGCTTTGATGATTATATCAAAATGTACATTTAAGCTGTTTGTCATTATGGCCGGTGAAGAATTGTAGCAGGGGCCTGTGTGGTGTGAGGAGGAGGAAGCCTTGTGTTTTGATGTTCCCTTTTGTAAAATGATGGGTGTGTTATGTAATTGTTACAGCATAATATAATTATTGTGAGTGTAAGGTCATATAGTTATGATGACATTAGCACAGGAAAGGATCATAAATTTCATGCAGTTTGTTGTGAGATGAGGGTACTGAGGTTCCTCGTCTTTGGAAAGAATTTGAGCAGACATTGTTGGCATTTCTTTGGGATCTCTGACTAGTTACCAAAGGGCTTTCTTAGAGCAGATCTCTAAGGTCCCAAATTGTTCACAGCCCCAATGGTCTTGGGAAGCTTTGGAGTCCTATAGATCATTCTGGAATTTGATAGTGTGAACTAACAAGACACTGGCATGAGTACCATAAGGTTTTATAGGCTAACTCATTAGCCCCATTCTATTTGGTGGCAAGGCTTTCAAACTCCAATGTTGGCACACCCCAAGGGCATCAGAAGTAATTAACTTTTAAAAATCTGTGTCGCTGTAGCCCTGGCTGGTGTGCCTCAGGGGATTGAGCACCGGCCTGCAAACCAAGGGGTCGTCGATTTGAGTCCCAGTCAGGCACATGCCTCGGTTGCAGGTCAGGTCCCCAGTAGGGGACGCATGAGAGGCAACCACACATGGATGTTTCCCTCCCTCTGTTTCTCCCTCCCTTCCCCTCTGTCTAAAAATAAATAAATAAAATCTTTAAAAAGAAACTATGTTATTGTAGCTAGAGATAATAAGATCCTGTGATAATCAAGAAAAGTGGGGCTCCTCCATCTCCAGCCCTGAAAATGGGAGTAAGTCTAAAAAGTGGAACTTGTTGGCCTTCTCAGTGAATCCCTTGACAGCACACAAAATAATATACTAGTTACATTTTCGTTTCTCAGACTCATCTCTGTTTTCAGTATTAGGAATCCCTATTTCTAATGCCCCAGGTAGCATCCTAGGACTTGGCTCAAAAATAGTGAGTTTTAGGATTTCACTTTCTTTCAATTTTGTCTAACTACTGTTAGACAGGGTGCTATTTTCATTAGCTAGAGAATGGCAGGGACACATGTTCATTCCACAGCTCACGTAAGCATGAAACTACTCTCTATATGTCTATTTAATTCCATACCCAAATGCATAAAATAGTTCATTCTTTATTTAGCAGTTAGCTTTGGAAAGGCTGTCTCCTTCAGCACTGTCACTGTAATTGATATTCAGATGTAGCTATGAGTTTGAACAGATCAGGATTACTGTCTCCATTTTATACAGAATAGCTGTGAAGTAAGACTGCCCAGAGACTCTGCAGCGGAAATATATGAAAGTGTAGATATTTCTAGTAGATTTGAACTGCTTTTCATGGCCAAGTAGAAGTTTTAATCAGGTCATGACATGCATGCGAAAATGTATGGATTTAGTTACTTTGGAAGCAAACGTTATTCATTTTATGCCGTATATGCTTTCTGTAAAAGTGTATCAACTGTATCCAATTTGTACACGTTTTTTAGCATAAAATACATGATTTCAGTGAAACCTGTACTGATCCTGCCATTTCAAGATTATTGTAAAGTGAAATTCTTCAGGGTTTGGACAAATTCAGATATATGGAGAAACATTTTTAGGACATTATTAGGCAAAAAAAGTTGATTGTATAGTGATCACATGTCAACAAACAAGGACAATGGGGGGAGGTGACGATTAAACTTGGGAGGGGCGGGGCAGAGAAGAGCAATGGGGGAAAAAGCAGGTCAACTGTAACTGAACAACAATGAAAATTTTTAAAAAACTAAAATAAAACCAATAAGCATGTCCTCAGGTGAGAAATTTTTTTTAAAGTTATGCATCTTGTAGGCACTTAACTTTGCCATTTGACTAAATGTGTTATTCCAGATTAATGTATTTCAACAGCAATTTATTAAATATATTTAAAATATATTCTGTATCTGCTTCTCTAAATTCAAAATAACTTGATTCTATTTCTTCTTGCTTCCATAGCCCTATCATGTTTTTAGGTAAAAATAGTCTATACAATTATATTTTATTAGTAGTACCACTGTCCTAAAGTAGCTGTGGTTTAGACCAACATAGATCAAGACATACAGATAAAGCAGGCAAAAAACCAAAATGAGGAAAGAGATTTTAAAAAATGTTGAAAGCTCTCAGAAAAAACTGGCTATTTCATATACTTTATTATAATCAGACAGCAATTCATCAGTAAATGTTACTGCATATTATAATACTTAATTTTCCTGATAGCCCTATGAGGTCAGAATATCATTTATCCTTATTATACTCAGTTTGTAGATAAGGAAACTGTGGTTATTCCCAGACACTCTTCCCTGTGCATTTTAATTCACTCCCAAGAAAAGTCACATTCAGATTATGATCAAAACTCATTTAACTTCAAAATTACTGACTTGCTATTCCTAGTATAGAGAAATAGTACCACTACATAAAGATGTATAATATCAGAATATTACATGCAACCTGACTTTTAATAGTACAGAAATTGAAAGTGATCTGAATAACCATCAATAGAGGAATACATTATAGTATAATCAAACTGCAGGTTTTGTGCATTATATCTCTATATCTTGACCTGGAGGGAATGTCTCAAGATATTTTATTAAGTGCAAATGCAATTTAAAGGGTAATGCATGCTGTATTACCCCATATTTGTAAGTGAGGGATTTGGAAAAGTACACACCAGACTAAGGACATTGGTTATCTCAGTGGAGTTACATTTGTAATCAAAGAGAAACAGAAGGGGAAGGGTCTCATCAAAGAAAATATATAAAGCCCTGCCTGGTGTAGCTCAGTGGACTGAGCATGGGCTATGAACCAAAGGGTCACTGGTTTGATTTCCAGTCAGGGCACATGCCTGGGTTGTGGGCCAGGTCCCCTATGGGGGCCACGTGAGAGGCAACCACATATCAGTATTTCTCTCCCTCTCTTTCTCCCTCCCTCCCCCTCTCTATAAGTAAATAAATGAAAATAAAATCTTTTAAAAAAGAAAATGTATGAAGAACCCACAGACATGGACAGCAGGGTGGGGATTGACTATGGGAGCGGGGGGTGTGGGGGATGGGTGGCCAGGGCAGGGGTAAAAATTGGTACAACTGTAATTGAGCAACAATAAAACATAAAATAAAAAAATATTTTTAAATGCAAAAAAAAAAACCCACAAAGAGGGATAAATAATAATGTCTTTTGAGAAACTGAAACAAACCATGAAATCTTATAGTAATTTTCTCTAAATGGTAAATTATGGTTGTTTATATTCTGCATATCTTTTTACTTTTGTGGCATGAGTAAGAGTTATTTTACTGAGGAAATAATACCTACCTCACAGGGTTGTTGTAAAGATTAAAGAAATGATAAACATGAAGCCTCTCCTAGATAGCAGACAGTCAACGATGATAGCTGCTGTGGTCATAAGGATAATAGTTCAGAAGATAAATAATTTGTATTTAGTTGGAGAGATAAGCCAGGTAGCATCTGAGATGGGCTGTGAAGAATGGGTAAGATTTCCATAAGTGAATGTGGGGAAATGGGCAAGGAAGTGACAAACGCAGAATGTGTTCAGGGAAATTGATTGCAAGAAATATGTTTGCAAGAATTGTTATTAGAGAAAAGAAAAGAGGATGATGGTAAATTGGAAGAATTACTTGGTTCAGAAAATGTGTTTTAGGATAGGGTGGAATGTGGGAATGTTTTCAAGAAGAAGAGAAAGAGAGATTAAGGATAAAATTTGAGAATCAATACTGTATTGTTGAAACAAATTATGGAGGATGAAGGTAGGAATGGAATCATCACAAAAGTAGTGGTGTAGTTTTGGCAAAGGTAGGCAAACTGTATGAAGGAGTAAAAAGAAAGCAGGATGCAAAGTAATTTTAAAATGAATAGAAAAAATGAGAAATATTTCATATTTAAACTGTTTAATTTTTTCAAAAATAAAGAGGCAAGGAAAGAATAAGAAGACTGGGGTGGAGTTGGGTTCTTGGAAGGAAATCAAGAAATCTTGGAACAATTACAATGGAGAAGACTGTAGAGAATTATTAAAGGTACTTAATAACATACAAAAGCATAGCTGAGATCAAAGCACATAAGCAGCATGGTTTCCCATTTTTACTGAAGTCCTGTGACTAGGAAGTAAGAGTGAATGACAAGCATTATCCACAGCTGGGAATTACTGCAGCAGGGACTGCAGGTGGCCCTGCAATATCCACTCTCCCCTCTCCCCTTTCTTGATAGGAACAGAACCCATGATTTTTATTTTATTTATTTATTTTATTTTTAGACAGAGGGGGAAAGAGGGAGGAAGAGGCAGAGAAACATCAATTTGTGGTTGCCTCTTGTGTGCCCCCTACTGGGGACCTGGCCTGCAACCCAAGCATGTGCCCTGACTGGGAATTGAACCAGTGACCCTTTGGTTCTCAGTCCAGCATTCAATCCACTGAGCCACACTAGCCAGGGCCCAGAACCCATGATTTTTAACTAGACACATGGATACCCAGAATAAAGCTAACTTTCTTACTTTTCTTTGTAGTTAGGGATGGCCATATGACTGTTCTGACTAATGAGATGTGACCAGAAGTGAAGCATGCAGATTTCAGATTGTGTCTTTAAAAAGAATAGGTATGCCTTTCCCTTCCTTTTTACTCCTTACAGGCAGGTACTAGATGGAGTGCAGATATAGGGTGGGTCATTTTGAACTATGTGGGTAAGGAAAGTGTCATAAAGATGGTCATAAAGGGGTCAGCAATAATTTGGATCCCTTATGATTGCACAGAGCAAAACATATTAACTTAAGAGGAATGATGTCACCAAGGTGATAATATATGTCTTTCATAACTTTACTCCCTTTTGTGAGTGGAACTAACACCTATTCAAGAACAAAACACTGCTGAGAGAATCATCAAACATGGCAGTGAGGCTGAAGCACCCCCCACACCACAACACCATTAGAAGGGTAAGAGTCACAGCTCCAAGTTAACTACATTGTTTCTCCCCCAGGCCAGAGCAGCATCATGTAAAGTCTCCTCTGAGGCTCTGCTTCCTCAGTGGAAAAAGAGAATCTGCTTATGACAACCAGACCCCCAGCATTGTAGAAACCTTTATTCTGACCTCACCAGACTAGGAATTGCAGGAGACTCTGTGGGGTTCAATCACCAGAAATCTGACTGTGACAGAGAAGAATGGAAGGGCTTGCAACAGCCAGTACACAGATCTTGGAAGACCCAGTTCATATCTGCAAAGACCAAGCACTGATCCAAACCATCAGCTTGGGCCATCTGCTGAACCAACTAAGAGGCACACTCTAACCAGGGGACCTGGAGGGATGCAACTCTTCCTGATTCACATCTTCAAACGAAGAGCTTTGCCAGCACTAGAGCCACACCAAAGCAGTAAGCTGAGTCCAAGCCCCACTCACTGAGGAGAGAGTTCCCCAACCATATCTGACTAGCAGGGCTGGCAGGAACACCTAAAAGCTCAATGGCAGGCGGGTGGGGCTGATCACCCCCAAAGCAAAGCCAGTACTAGGAGTGGAGACTTTCCCTGCTAGGCACAGATACGGGGATTGATTTGTAGCCAAGCCTGAGGGTAGCTCTCAGCCCCACCGCACTGGAGAGCCTGTTTAGGAAAGTGAGAGTTGCATGAAGTTACCCTCCCCTCCGCACCTAGGTACGGGAGCTGATGCACAGCCCCACCAATGGCCACTCCTGATCCCATCTAATCAGAAGGATTGACCAGAGAGTACCTGGAAGCAGTGCAGCCTCGTTGCACTCAGGCCAAGAGAAAGGCAGGCAGAGCTGATAGTTTGCAGAACAAAGCCAGTGGACCTGTTTGTTCAGAGAACTCGGGGTGAAAGTTGGCTTGAGTTAAGCCAATAAACAAAGAGCTTTACTGGCTGTAGAGCTGCTCTGTAGCTGTGCTAAGGCTGGGAATCTAATTATAGCCCTTCTCATCACTGAATACAGCCTTCAACCTGTCTGACCAGGGAACCTAATGAGGGCACATGGGAAGCCACATAGGTCATCCAACAGCTCTATTTACATTGGAACCTGAACAGAGAGCACAGCCTGCGGTTTTCCCCATCTGCAGAGCAAAACTGTTGGTTTCACCTGAGTATGGAATTCAGTGCACACTCTTGCTGGTTTTGGGTCTGAAAACAATAACCCATACAAGCTCTGGGTCCCATCTTGCTTCCCTGCCAGAGCAGGGACGCTAACTCATGGGGAGTCATGTACTACTAAATATAGTACATAGTCCTGATCATCTAGTAAGACTAACCAGAGAATGCAAGCAACTGCAGAGCCATCACACAACCTCACTTGGGTAGGGAACCAAGCCAGCAATCATATCCAACTGTTCTCAGCCAGTGGAACACACCCCTATCTCAAGGCTCCGAGCTCAAAAAGTTGACTAATAGCAGGCCCTACATACCCAAGGACGTTACTAGCAGACATTCCCATAAACTCAAACTCAGATGACTGGTGCTGATGAAGATCTGCTGCTGCCAAAGGAAACCTGGAAGGTCTGGAGGAGGAGCCTGAATACTCAAATGATCAGAAACCAGTATAAGGAATCAAGGTTCAAGAAACACCAGGCAAATATTACACCATGAAAAGAAACTAATAAAGCTCTAATAACTGATCTTAAAAAAATGGAGATCTATGAACTGTCAAACAAAGAATTCAGAATAATCCCATTAGTTTGTGAACTGCAGGAACACACAACTAAATGAAATTAAGAAGACAACATATGAACAAAACAACAAGTTCAGCAAAGTGATAGAAACCATCTAAAAAGAAAAAAGAATGCAGAAACCTAAAGTTGAAAACTACAGTCATGTGTCACTTAATGATGGGAATGTACTCTGAGAAATGTACTGTTAGGCAATTCTTTTGTGCGAACATCATAGAGTGCACTTACACAAACCTAGATAGTAGAGCTTGGTACACATTTAGACTATATTGTATAGCTTATTACACCTAAGCTACAAACCTGTCCAGAATGTTACCATACCAAATACTGTAGACAGTTGTAACACAATGGTATTTGCGTATCTATACATATTTTTTTCAATTTTTAAAAAGATTTTATTTATTTTTGGAGAGGGGAAGGGAGGGAGAAAGAGAGGGAGAGAAACATCAATGTGTGGTTGCCTCCTGCACAGCCTGCACTGGGGACCTGGCCCGCAACCGAGGCATGCGCCCTGACTGGGAATCCAACTGGTGACCCTTTGGTTCACAGGCTGGCACTCAAACCACTGAGCCACATCAGCCAGGGCTATCTAAACATATTTAAACCTAGCAAAGGTACAATAAAAATATAGCATAAATGATAAAAAATGGTACATGTGTGTAGGGCACTTACCATGAATGGGGCCTGCAGGACTGCAAGTAGCTCTGGCTGAGTCAGTGAGTGAATGTGAAGGCCTCGGGCATACTGGACACTATTGTAGAATTTATAAACACTGTACACTTAGGCCACACTAAAGTTATTAAAAATTTGTTTCTTCAATAACTTAACCTTAACTTACTGTAACTTTTTACTTTATAAATTTTATTTTTTTAACTTTTTGACTCTTTTGTAATAACACTCAACTTAAAACAAAACCATATTTATAGCTATCCAAATGTAGTTTCTTTATCTACTTATTCTATGAGCTTTTATCATTTTAATGTGTTTTTAACTTTTTAATTAAAAGTGCAGACACAAACACACACATTAGCCCAGGCCTACAGGGTGTGAGAGTCATCAACATCACTGTTTTTCTCCTCCATGCCTTATACCACTGTAAGGCCATCAGGGACAATAACACACTTGGCTCTGGCATGTTTCACAAGAACAGTACCTTCAGGAACACCTCCTGATGGACCTGCCAGGGGCTCTTCTTTAGGAGGGGTCATTCCTTTCTAAAATACATCCATGCTCATTTTTCTAGTCTGTTTCTCTTTTTAATCACAGGTTTTTTATAAGCAGATAATGCACAATGCACATGGCTCTCTACTAGTGATGTCGCAAGGCAAGGAATATTTCAGATCTATTATAATTTTATGAAGCCATCATCATATATGGTGTTTGTTGTTGACTGAAACATCATTATGTGATGCATGTCTGTATGATAACTGAACTGAATAATTCCATAGAGAGTTTAGAAATCAAACTTGACCATGCAGAAGAAAAAATCAGTCATCTGGAGAATAGCACATTAGAAATGATTCAGTCAGACAAGCAAAAAAGAAAACAAATGAAAAAGAGTGAAGAAAACTGATGAGACTTATGGGTCACAACGAAAAGAAACAATATTCACATTATGGGAAGTCCAAAAGGAGAACAAAAAGACAAAGAGAGAGCGCCGAATCCTAACCACTAGACCACCAGGGAGCGGTAGCAGAAAGCAAGCAAAACATAAACAGAGACATTGAAATTAAGAACAGTCTATCAATG
>PVJI01028261.1:0-16705 GCA_004026765.1 Micronycteris hirsuta
TAAACAGTTGCTTCCCAGGTGCTAGGGAGAGACCGATTTAACACTGGCCTAAGTGACTCAGATCTTGAAAATGAAATTGGACCATTTTTCCATCTTCTCTGGAGCCACTAAATCCTGTATGCACTTAAGGGGAGGGCATTACACAAGGATGTTCCCACTAGATTGTGAAATTATGGGGTGCCAATAAGAGGACAGATGGAAAGGCCCCAAGAGATTTATCCTTTCTCATATTTACAGATGGGTTAGAGTGCAGACACAGACATAACCCCTGTTCTGTGTTCTTAATATTTCCTTTTTGGATCAGAAATCAAAACAGTTAAGACTTTGCTAACCCTAAGGCATTGCAGTTAGATGTTACATTTAGATCAGGGGTGTCAAGCTCATTTTCACCGGGGGCCACATCAGCTTCATGGTTGCCTTTAAAGGGCCAAATGTAATTTCAACCCCTTAACAGTTAAGGAGTAGTTACATTTATACAGTCCTAAAATTATTTTGGCCCTTGGAAGGCAACCTCAAGGCTGATGTGGCCCCCGGTGAAAATGAGTTCGACATCCCTGATTTAGATGATCACTTCCTTCCTCAAGGAGGGATACTAACTAAAAGAGAGATGTGATTTTCCCATGCATTTCATTAAAGTTACTTTTCCTTCAGGAATGAGGCTTTCAAATTTACAAACTCTTAGGTGTATTTAGGTTTAAAATGCTTAAGTCCATTCCTTAAAGCAAACTAAAAACTTTCATATTTTAGAATCATACTATAACTGTGAGCTAGTACTTTGCTTAATGATGTTCCTTTGTGGCTTTCAATCTTTTTATTTTTTAAACATTAGCTGTTGCCCAATGTGTCATCATCTGGACCTGTTCAGGGCTTTATTTTTTAAAAGTACATTTTATTGATTATGCTCTTACAGTTGTCCCAATTTTTTTCTCCCCTTTATCCCCTCTCTACCCTGAACACCCCTCCCACCAGCACCACCCGACTTAGTTCATGTCCATGGGTCATACGTATAAGTTCTTTGGCTTCTTCATTTCCTATGCTATTCTTAACCTCCCCCTGTCTACTCTGTACCTACCATTTATGCTTCTTATTCCCTGTACCTTTTCCCCAATTCTCCCCCCTCCACCTCACCGCTGATAACCCTCCACGTGATCTCCATTTCTGTGATTCTGTTCCTGTTCTAGTTGTTTGCTTAGTTTTTGTTCTTTTTAGGATCGGTTGTTGATAATTGTGAGTTTGTTATCATTTTACTGCTTATATCTCCTTTTTCTTATCTTCTTCTTTTTTCTTAGATAAATCCCTTGAACATTTTATATAATAAGGGCTCGATGATGATGAACTCCTTGAACTTGACCTTATCTGGGAAGCACTTTATCTGCCCTTCCATTCTAAATGATAGCTTCATTGCTTAGAGTAATCTTGGATGTAGGTCTTTGCCTTTCATCACTTCGAATACTTCTTTCCAGCTCCTTCTTGCCTGCAAGGTTTCTTTTGAGAAATCAGCTGATAGTCTTATGGGAACTCCATTGTAGGTAACTGTCTCCTTTTCTCTTGCTGCTTTTAAGATTCTCTCCTTATCTTTCATCTTGGCTAATGTAATTATGATGTGCCTTGGTGTGTGCTTCCTTGGATCCAACTTCTTTGGGACTCTCAGAGTTCCCTGGACTTCCTGGAAGTCTATTTCCTTTGCCAGATTGAGGAAATTTTCCTTTATTATTTGTTCAAATAAGTTTTCAATTTCTTGCTGTTCCTCTTCTCCTTCTGCCACTCCTATGATTTGGACGTTGAAGTGCTTAAAGTTGATCCACAGGTTCCTAAGCCTCTTCTTATTTTTTTGAATTCTTTTTTCTTCATTCTGTTTCGGTTGGATGTTTATTTCTTCCTTTTGTCCCAAATCATTGATTTGAGTCCCAGTTTCCTTCCCTTCACTGTTGGTTCCATGTACATTTTCCTTTATTTCACTTTGTATAGCCATCATTTCTTCCTTCATTTTGCAACCGAGCTCAGTAAATTCAGTGAGCATCCTTATTACCAGTGTTTTGAACTCTGCATTAGATGAGTTGTCTATCTCCTTGTTGCTTAGCTCTTTGCTGGAGTTTTGATCTGTTCTTTCATTTGGGCCATATTTCTTTGTCATGGTGCACCTATTGTGTTGTAAGGGGGTGGAGCCTTAGGTATTCACCAGGGCAGGGCAACCCCCTTTGCTGCATTGTGGTGCTGTCTGTGGGGGAGGGGCCAAAGAGGGAACAATGCCGCTAGCTTACTCTGCTCTAGCCCCACTTTCCAACTAACTCTCCTGTGAGAATGGGAGTTTCTGCTGCCTTCACAACCCCCACAGGATTTTATAGCTAGAGGTTTTGAGTCTTTGGTTTCCTTGTAAACCAGCCCTACCTCACTGGCGCCTGTCTCCACCCCTCCTACTGGTCTGGATGAATGTTTCTTTAACTCCTTCATCATTGGACTTCCATCGGTTTGATTTTCTGGCAGTTCTGGCTGTTTATTGCTTTTAAATCGGTTGTTATCTTTTTTTTGGTTGTGCAAGGAAGCAAAGCATTTCTACCTACACCTCCATCTGGGCTGAAACTCCCTTTGTGGCTTTTTTTACATGCATTGTCTTGGGGGAAATTTGAGGGAAGTCACTGACATTTTAAAAAGTCATTCCAAAGTGAGAGGAACATACAAATGTACAACAAAGAATTATAGGTTGTTTTGAATCATTAAGCTTGTCAAAAAATCTCATAATCCAATTACTTTCCAAAGTATTGTCTTTGATTTATTATAAAAAAAGTAGCCCTGGCTGGTGTGGCTCAGTGTATTGAGTGCAGGCCAGCCAACCAAGGGGTCGCTTGTTTGATTCCCAGTCAGGACACGTGCCTGGGTTGCGGGCCAGGTTCCTGGTTAAGGGCACATAAGAGGCAACCACATATTGATGTTTCTCTCCCTCTCTTTCTCCCTCCCTTCTCTTCTCTCTGGAAGTAAATAAATAAAATCTTTTTTAAAAAGTAAACTCCTTAAAAATTGCATTTTGAAACCTGTTAGCTTTCTTATTACTCACATTAAAGAACATTTTATCATAGTTCTACAAAATTGGAGTGCAATAAAGCAGAACTATAATGAAGAATTCCTTTTTCCTTAGCCAGGGGGCTCAGCTGGTTGGAGCATCATCCCATACACCAAAAGGCTGGAGGTTCAATCCCCAATGAGGGCATGTACAGGAGGCAGCTGATTGATGTTTCTCCTTCACCTCTCTTTATTTCTCTCCCTCTCTCCCCCTTCCTCTCTAAAATCAATGAACATATCCTAGAGTGAGGATTAGAAAAAAAGAAGAAAGAAGGAAAGTAAAAAAAAGAAACAAATTCCTCTTAAATGTAAGGTGGTATATATTTAAGGGAGATAGATTACAGTCGGTAAATTTGCAACATTAAATTCATTTAAAAATTCAATAGCCAAATGTAAGTATTCAGTGCACTTGCATTTTTTAAGAGAAAAAAATTAGCTTAGGCTTCATCCATCTTTGCTACAGCTGTAAAATATTGCTATAAAATAGAAAGGCACAAAGAAGAATCAATCCTTTAATTATTTTTGCTTTTCCAATTAGGAAAATAGAAATTTCTTTCCACTTAACTCTTCTCCCACACATTGAAACTGAACTCTTTTGAAAAACTTTTCTTTCTTTTTTTTTTTGGTATTTTATTTTTTCTTAAGATTTTATTTATTTATTTTTAGAGAGAGGGGAAGGGAGGGAGAAAGAGAGGAGAGAAACATCGATGTATGGTTGCCTCTCACATGGCCCTCACTGGGGACCTGGTCTGCAACCCAGGCCTGTGCCCTGACTGGGAATAGAACTGGGACCCTTTGGTTCCCAGCCCGTGCTCAATCCACTGAGCTATACCAGCCAGGGCCAAACAAACTTTTCTTTTTTAATCTGCAGGTTTCTGTGCAGTTTTATAAATCAACCTATGATAAAAGTTTTGACTCAAAATGTTCCTGTTTCTTAAAGTGCTTGGCCTTTAAATTTTGAATAGAACTTAAAAGCATATTTAAATAGATCTTAGGTAACTTGCACAGGCAGGTCCTCCACACTTTACAGAAATGGCCTGCATAAGTCATGGAAACAATTTTTCTAGAATGTTTTGTTGTTCATTATAAGGGATAACCAATGCAACTGTTTTCCTTCCCTTGAAGGAGCTTGTTTGAAACTTCTGGCCCCTTCCCTGTTTCTCCCCTGGAAGGTAGAGGACTCACCTGGCTCATAAGTATCAACTTGGAGGAGCACGCATTTCTGGAAAAGTGAACAGAATGTACTTTGTTCAGTTTCACTCCTTTTCCTGCTGGAGTGCAGAGGACAGGTGTGTGTCCTGCTCTCATTCTGTGTGCTCTTCCAAGGGTAGGCATTGCCCTGGAACCTGGCTTCCCTTTGCTCTACATTTGGCCACCAAGCTAAGCTACATTCTCCATTCTTACCTTTGTGGTAATGTTTTATGTCCTCATGTTTTATATCTCAGCTTATTGAGCTCTCAAGCTGGGATAAAGTGTGCATTTTGATGGGGGACTCAGGAGTTGGAAAATTTTAGTTTATAATAATAACTAATAAGCCTAGTAGATAATGCACGTTAAAAGCTATTATTTCAGGAACTGCAGGTATGGCCCACCCAGACTCCAGGAGACCACAAGTGTCTGACCTTTGTACTCCAGAAGAGACCATAAGCAATCAAGGTGATATCCCAGCCATTGTGTTCCAGGGACAGACGGTCCACTGCCCAGGACACAGATAAAGAAAATGACTGGTCAGTGGATGAAAGGATGTTAGGGAAGTTCCTGGACTGCAGCTTTTATCTGATTAACCTCTTTCCTGAATTCCAAATCCTTTACCTATACTTTTTTCCCTAGAATTCCAGACCCCTTATCTACACATTTACTGATGCAGACTCCAGCCAGCAGTGTCCATGGTGTTGTGGATGTGACAAACAAATTCACATGTACTGCAGAAGTCCTGTGGAGAAAAGAGATGGCAAGGCTACTCTCTGAGTGAGAGAGCACCTCAACCCCTGCCTGGACAGGCTTTTATTACTTTCTGGGAGCATTATATCAAGGAAGGTCCTCATTCATTATGCTCAGGCAGTAATGATCAAACAATAGATAGCATTCAAAGGATTATGAGGGTTTATTCTGCGTCAGGGTCAGTTAGCTGAAGGGACATAAAACTTTGGGAAACAAACTCATTTCATGCTTGGACTCTTATCAGAAAATTGAGGACATTCTTAGCAAAGCAGGTCTCACAGGATTTTACGTACTCTTTCTTGGCCTGATTGCCACAGGGAACCACCTGTTCCTGCCCAGAATTGGGAAAATACAAACAATACTTGTATATATTTCATTAATAAGTGTTCTATTTCGACTTCCGGCAAGATGGAGGCATAGGTGAACACGCCATGCCTCCTCGCACAACTAAATGAGGAAAAAAAGAGCAATTTAATTAAACAAAAACAGCCAGATCTAACAGAAAATCGAACTGAGAGGAAGTCCGACAACCAAAGAGTTAAAGAAGACACAAACATCCAGTCTGGTAAGCTGGGCGGAGCTGGGTGGGAGAGAGCACGTGGCCACTCCGCAGCCAGCCAAGCCAGCCAGTGAGCAGATGGCAAGACCGCGGTTTGTGGAGTAGTACTGGCAACGCTGCAGCACACCGAGACAGGTGTGCCTGACAAAAACGCAGCCAGCGCCCAGCTCACCCGGACCCAGTGGGGCCGAGACTGGTGGACCGGGCAGGTCCTCATTTGGGTGCAGACAAACCGGGAGAAAAAGCAGGGTGCAACCCACCAATGCAGGGAAATAAAACCTCAAACTGCCGATTGAAAACACCTGTGGGAGTTGAGACGGTGGTGGGAGGAACTCCTGGCCTCACAGGAGAGTTCATTGGGGAGACCCAAGGGGGATTGGAACTGTGCAGCCCGTCCACTGACCCTGGAGCGACCCGGAGTCAGCGCAGAGGGGCTCAACTTGCTTGTGGGAAGCGGTGTGGATGCGGAGAACGGAGCAGGCGCCATTGTGATCTCAGATCCCTCCCCCACAGGCTGCGTCACAACACAGTCATTCCCCACCCTGGTGAACACCTAAGGCTCTGCCCCTTAAAGTAACAGGCACACCGAGGGAAAAAAATGGCCCAAAGGAAAGAACACATCAAAGGTTCAGAACTAACCGACCCAGAGATAGACAAATATCAGATGCAAAGTTAAAAACACTGGTAATCAGGATGCTCACAGAATTCAATGAAAAATTATCGCAATTACTTGAACAAATGAAGGATAATATAAAGAAAATGAGGAGAGATATGCAGGGAACCAATAGGGATAAGAAGGAAACTGGGACTCAAATCAATGGAGTGGACCAGCAGAAAGAAAAAAACATCCAACCAGAAAAGAATGAAGAAACAAGAATTCAAAAAATGGATGAAGGACTCAGAAACCTCTAGGATATCTATAAACGGCCCAACATATGGATCATAGGGCTGCCAGAAGGAGAAGAAGAAGACCAAGGGATTGAAAACTTATTTGAACACATAATGGTGGAGAATTTCCCGAAGCTGGTGAAGGAAATAGACTTTCGGGAAGTCCAAGAAGCTCAGAGAGTCCCAAAGAAGTTGGACCCAAAGAGGAACACACCAAGACACATCATAATGACATTACCCAAGATTAAAAATAAGGAGAGAATCCTTGAAGTAGCACGAGAAAAGGAAACAGTTACCTACAAAGGAGTTCCCATAAGACTGTCAGCTGATTTCTCAAAGGGGACCTTGCAGGCAAGAAGGGGCTGGAAAGAAGTATTCCAAGTCATGAAAGGCAAAGACCTACATCCAAGATTACTCTATCTAGCAAAGTTTTCATTTAGAATGGAAGGGCAGATTAAGTGCTTCTCAGATAAGGTCAAGTTCAAGAGTTCATCATCACCCAGCTTTTATTGTATGAAATGTTGAAGGGATTTATATAAGGTATGGAGGAATATCAACAGGGGAGTGGTAGGGGGAGAGGGTGGGAACGGGGCACAGAATAAGTAGCATAGATGGTAGGTAGAAAACAGAGAGGGGGAGGTTAAGAATAGTATAGGAAATGCAGAAGCAAAAGAACTGATGTGTATGACCTATGGACAAAACTAAAGGGTGGGGAAAGGGGGGGTAAGGGGGTAGAGGGGGAGAAAGGGGGGAAAATGGGACAAATGTAATAGCATAATCAATAAAATATATTAAAAAATAAATGTTCTATTTCATTTCTACTATATGTGTTTGTCTCTTGCTTGAATTAGTGCCTTGCAAGTGAGACAAAAACTGAGGTGGGGAAGGGAGCCTCTTGACTGAGGTCTCTCTCCCTGCATCCATAATAATAAGATGAAAATTTGGAAAAGAAAGGTTGTTAGAGGAGGAAGGGTTTTATGGCTTTGGACTTTAGACGGTATTGTGTAAGCAGGTATTTGACCTTTACAGTTTCTACGAGCTTACCTCAGGCCAGATGGGCTTTTAGATTTGTGCAGTTGACTGTGGGGCAATTTTTTTTCATATGGGGAACCTCCATTTATGAAAGCATTATGTGTATGTGCAAAAAGAAATCACTGTATAGAAGTAGGGCTGCACTTTGCGGGTTAAGGAAAATACTGCTAAGACCTTGCTGCCCTGGCAGAGGCTTGGGAGGTGAGAAGGATATGGTAAGGGCTCCAGCTTGAGTGCAAGTCTCCGCAGGTGCAGGGGCACAGGCCATAGCAGATCACTGTGCAGGTGGAGCCTCCAAAGAAGTCATTGCCCAGGTGAAGGTGCAACAAGAAGGAAAAGAAGCTCTCATTATTAGGGGCTTTTCACATTGAGGAGGGAACACTTTTACTGGTTTTACTGTCTTCTTACCTGGGTCCTCTAAGGAAGTTCAGTGATAGACGTGCTATAGATGATACCAGTACATGATTAGCACCAGGCACCTAGGTGGAAAGGGCTAAACTAGTTGCCCCAAATCTTAGCTGCAAGCAGGGCCACATTGAAAACTGGAGAGGCTATCTTAGAATTCCATTATATTATTCACAGACTCCAGAGTTTTAAAATGTCAAATAACTTCTAGGTGGTAATACAATTAATGTAGGTATTGTGTAGGTATGCTGGGTGGGAAAGCTGATGGTAAATATATAGAATTCAAAAACAAAGGGAACCGATTGTCTTGAGGGATCATGTCTGAGGCATGGTCTTCACCCCGCCCCTCGTGCAACAGCTCTCAAGCATTCAGGTGCATCAGAACCTGCCAGTGGGCTTGTGAAAGCACTGACGGCTAGGCCCCATCCCCAGAGTTTCTGATTGTGTAGGTCTGGGGGAAGCCCCCAAAGTGCTCTAAATCATGATCTATGATAAGTTGAGTTGTTAAACAAAGATATGATGCATTTACACACTTATTATTATTACTTATGGGGAATATTCCTTAAAGCAACAGTGCACTTTACCAGAGACCACCACAAAGTCAAATGACATTCATTCTGTTCGGTGGTGCACAGACAGGTAGAGTCTTACAGGAAGTTACTGGATGCATGCTGAGTCAGACTTCTTGGATTTGAACTCTGGAATCATCATAGCTATGTGGCCTTGAGCAAGTTACTCAACTTCCACAGGCCTCAATTTCCTCATCTGTTATATGGGTTAAAATAGCACCTGTTCCATAGAGTTATTAGGAGGGTGAAATAATTTACGTAATATTCTTATGTAATAATAATAATTACGTACTATTATATTACTGATATTATTTAGTTTTGAATGCTACTTTATTCATGAGTTCACGTATCTCTCATATCAATTGTTTTTTCTTTAAAAATCACTTTTTACTATGAATTATAGTACACACTAAAACAAATGCCTAAGATTTATATGAGCATTTTCATGAGCCTGACAGTATGAATCACCTAAACTGGGACACAGAGAGAACTAACACCAAGTGAGAGCGGTGACACCAAGACGACAAGCATGGATTGGGGCCTGGTGTCACCCTAAATTAATAAGTAACAAAGAGCCCTCCCCTGAGTAACTGCCACCTTGATCAAGAAACAGAAATGTCTGGACTCTTGGCAGCCTCCCACGCATCTCTTCTAAGTCCCAGCTCCCTCCTTCCACCCATCACGCAACAGCTGACCTCTCGCTTACAGTAACAAGCCGCATGCTTTCATTTCTATTTCACACCTAAATTTGCATTCTTTAAAAATATGTACTTTATTTTTTCTGTTTATAAATGTTTCAAAAGTGACTTATCCTTTAAAAATGTTTTAAAGTTTTGTTTCTTTTGTTCAACATTGCCATAATATTCATCTATGAGGTGACATGTAGCTGCAGTTTAGTTGTTTTCTTTGCTATTTAGTAGTTCATTATGTAAAATCCAATAATTTATCCATTTCATTTTCCATGATTTTGATGTTGTTCCCAACTATCAGACTTTTAGCAGGGGAATAACTTGGTAAATGTCATGCTTTAGGAAGTGTAGTCCACAGTGTGTCCAAGGGATTGGCGAGAAGACAAAGGCAGCAAACGTTAATTGAGGACTTTCAGGTGCCAGGCACAGTGCGAGGCACTGTCGCTTACAGGTGGGGGCAAACTCCAAGGCTGGTCTCCGGTCGCGGTACAGCTGGCCTCCGCCCAGGACTTTGCCCTGAGTTCACTGTTCACAGTGACAGCTCACAGGTGCAGGCCACGAGGGTGCTGTCACACGGCCCTGGGTTCCAGGACTGGCTCTGCCACTTTTGTTGGTGCTTAGCATCAAAATGAGACGATGATACCACCTTCCCCAGACTGTTGCGACAGTAAACGAGACCATGTATGCAGGAGTTAGTTATTCCATCTGCATTCCATTTAAGTGGGGGAATTTGGGAAAGTTAAGCACTTTTATTTAGGGTCTTCTCTGGTTCCTCTGTCCCCATTCCTCTGTCCAATTGCAATTGCTGAAACCCCTACCAAATTTTGTGCAAAAGTGCACCAGAGTACGAGATATATAAAGCTCCTGACACAACTCTCAAGAAAAAACGGGTCATTTCAAATTCTGTATCTTCATCATTGTGACTCCCTGCTGTTTAGGAATACTGGGTTGTATACTTTTCACACCTCTCCATCTCTCTTTGAGGCCTGAGTGAGTAGTCTGGCTGAAGATACAAATTATTTTCTTTGACTTCAAAGTTTTCTTCCAAGACAACAACATGACAACCCATTAACATACAGTGTGTGTGAAAGTAGGTTTACAGTTATATTATTATTTATTTATTTATTATTGTATTATTTAGTATAACTATTAATCTACTTTTCCCCACCCTTGTATAATAAAATCAGTTAAAACTTCACTGAATAACTGAACCATTGGGCAATGTTCCTTAGGTGTATGTACCATCACTAAACTCTCCAAATAGTTAAATCAGGAACAAGTCACAGAGATGATGGCCTTTTTAGAAGAATGTTAGCACAAGGATTACAGTTAAAGGATGTAACTAAATTTTGTTGGTCGCCATCAGCAATTTTTTAAAAAGATTTTATTTATTTATTTTTAGAGAGACAGGAAAGGAAGGAGAAAGGGAGAGAAACATCAATGTATGGTTGTCTCTCGTGCGCCCCCTACTGGGGACCTGGCCTGCAACCCAGGCATGTGCCCTGACTGGGAATCAAGCCGGATTCTTTGGTTCACAGGCCCTCACTCAATCCACTGAGTTATACGAGCCAGGCCTAACCATCAGCAATTTTTAAAAAATCCTTACCCAAGGACAAGTTCATTGATTTTAGAGAGAGAGCAAGTAAGAGAGAGGGAGAAACGTCAATTGGCTGCCTCCTGTACATGCCCTGATAGGGGATCAAAGCTGCAACGTAGGTATGTGCCCTGACCGAGAATCAAACCTGCAACATTCTGATGTACAGGATGACGCTCCAACCAACCTAGCCACCCAGTCAGGGTACTATCAGCAACATTTTTGACAAGTATAGCCCTGACCCATTTCTAATCAGAAGGAACCTCAATTTGGTGAGGAACAAGTTCATCTTCTCAGTATAACCATATTAATTTATAATGTTCACATATTTGTTAAATAGTCCAAGGTCAATGAGCAGAACAGAATGCTAAGGAGGTGGCTCTGATGCTTAGTGCTGCCTTTAAACTTAGTTATGAACCCAGTAGTTTTCATATGGCCTATTTTGATCTGATAACATATACATGCTATAACATGGAATATATACATAATATACAACATGACTGTTAATAATCCAAAGTCCTTTGATGCATTTTGCTTGAACCGAAACAAAATCTTAAATATTACAGAAAAATTTAGCGTTCTAGGCTTCATAATTTCAATCTTAAAGAGCTAATACCTCTTACTAGGTTACCTGGTTTATAAGAGAATTAGCTGTTAGAAAAAAATGGTTTATCTTGTACAACAAGAAATAAATGTGTGAGTCTGAGGCCAGTTCTTCTCATAAGCAAGAATATTCAAGTAAGGAAATGAATAAAGTAAATTTTTGCTTAAATTAGGGCTGATTTCTAAATCATAGCAGATGGTAAACTAAGGAGAAGGGATGACTCACTATATCTATTTAGAGAAAACCAGTGAACAGACTGTTATCCATCCTCTTATGAGTTTGTTTTCCTGTGAACTAGCCTAAGACATTTATCAAATTTATTAATCATCCCATTGTAAAATTGGCTTAGCACAAAAAGTGCAGGAAATCACGGTTGACCAGTCTTTATAGTATACAGACACATACACCCACCAAACTAAGGCCCACGAGACAATGTGTTCTCAAGTGGGTCCTTTTCCATGGTGACAGCTGCTTGAGTTTTCCATGACCCAGTTGTCTGCAGTGCCCTCAGGCACAAAGGCCGATAATTTCAGTCCCATGTCAATCAACACAAACTCCACCTCTGTCAGTTGCTACCGTAGCCCAAGCACACTAAGCATTGTATGAGATTTGTAAGTCAGAGTGCAGAGCCTGTTGCCCCCAAATCCCTTAGGGCTCTCTGTTCCCCAGTCCCCTGCTTCTTGTGCTAATGGGTGGATGCCAGCCTACCTTGCATTCTTTGCTTCCTCTTCACAGTTTTCAGGCAGCTACTTTATGAAGCCATTCATCTGTCCCAAGTTCTACTTCAGACCTATGGCCCATCACCCACCAAGGCAGTTAGCACTCAGAAATATCCAGACATCGAGCACATTTGAAATTCCAAAACATTTTTGATGATATTTACTCTAAAGGAGTTCCAGTTGTACAATGTTGAAAAACTGTCACTTGAAATATGAGAATCAGTTTTGTGTTTCCCCCCATTTCGTATACCTAAGAAGAGTCTAAAATATGTATTCTCTATTTTATGCTAACTAGATAGTTATTGGAGTATAAGAGAATAAATCACAACTCAGTCTTCTCTAGTTGCCTTATATTTCATTTTTACAGTTTTGTTGATTGTAAGTCAGAATTTAAAAGAGAGACAGAGAAGACCAACAAAGGTGTATGTCAATTAAAAGTTGTTTTTGTTCTGCCTTTGCTACTTGCCTGGGCACCACTATCTTTATATCTCTTTCCCTCAGGTAACAGAAGATAATCTCAGCCCTCTTACGCAGCTTTAGTGACTGCTGGCACACAGAAAGTGCTTGCTAATGATTTCTGATTGTAGTACAGTTGATTTTTGAACAACACGGGGGTTTGGGTACCAACCCCTGAACAGTCAAAAATCTACATATAACTTTTGACTCTCCCAGAAGTTTACTATATCCAGCTGTTGACTGGAAGCCTTACTAATTACATAACCAGTCAATTAACACATATTTCGTAAGCTGTAGATATTATATACTTTATTCTTACAACAAAGTAAGCTAGAGAAAAGAAAATGTTACTAAGAAAATCATAAGGAAAATAAATTTGGTGTGCATACTGAAAAAAACATTCATATAAGTAGACCCTCAGTTCAAACCCCTGTTGTGTGAAGGTCAGCTCTAATTTTTATTTTTTATTTATTTATTTTTAGAGAGGAGAAGGGAGGGAGAAAGAGCAATGTATGGTTGCCTCTCACATGGCCCTCACTGGGGACCTGGCCTGCAACCCAGGCATGTGCCCCAACTGGGAATCAAACCAGGACCTTTTGGTTCCCAGCCCGTGCTCAATCCACTGAGCTACACCAGCCAGGCCCTAATTTTTATTTTAAGTAATAATAAGAATTACACTTGTCAATGCCTTAATAAAATGTAAGCAGTCAAAAATGGGTGTGGATTTGACTTGCTTGCCAAAACTTATACTATTTTGAATAGTTCTCCTTGTTTTGTTGGCTGTAGGCTTCAGTGGGTTTTGTTTCTGTGTTTGTTGAGAAGGTACACGCCCTCTCCTAGTTTGCGCCAGCTACCTAGATAGTTGTATTTTTACACAAATGTTCCTATCTCATTTGGAGGGATTGAATTTACTTGCCAGTGTGTGGGCCCATCCACATGACTCCCCTGCAGAAAAATATAAAGCAGATTATTCTGTTTTTTAAAAACAGTTTTTGAGATGAGCTTATCTTTCTCTTCTTTTTCACTTCTTTGACTACTTCCATTAATCCTGAGTTAGCATTCTATATAATACACAATTTCCAAGATCTCCAAGGTAGCCCTGTCATGTGATGGCCTCTGTCTCAGCTCCTTTCCATGAGTATGGGGGACCTGGGAGTGTGGGGACCATGAGTATGTGGACCTGTCAGGCACCTCCCTAACATTGATTCAGTGGAATCATTAGCTCGAGCAGGTGGATGTCTTCTCTGTTTCTACAAATTAGAGAGAAAACACATTATAAAGAAATTTGAAAGACATTTAGGTCAAAGAATTGAATGTGAAAGATAACTTTTATCATTATGAAATTTCTGATTAACTCAAAAGAGTCTTGAGCTAGGTTATGTAACAAATCAAAGAGCAAGGAGCAGACACATTTGAAAGCAGGAACATACTGATTTAAGAAAGATAAAAATCATAGAAAAATATCAAATAAAGAGAGAGCCAACATAAAAAAGAAATTAACACAATTATTACCAATTATAGTGAAATCATGCTGAGAATAATACCAGAGTATATAAAGTTACCTGGTTAATTTAGATGAGTCAAATGTTGAATAATCCAGATAAAATATCCACTTCAGCATTTTAAATTTTATCTCCTAAGGAAAGAACTAAATAGTCATCACTAACAATTCTAATGTGAATAGAAAAATGATCAGATGCTACATTATGAAAAATAGTTTTGAAATTGTAAGGAACATAGTTTATAAGAGATGAGTTTTAATGTAATTGAATTTCAGAAGTTCCCCAAAAATATGCTTAAAAAAAAAAACAAACCTGTTCTTTCAAAACAAGTCACAAAATGGCAAGAAAATAAACTTACCTCAAAAGAAATGAAAATACAAATTGCATAGTAAACTTTACTTCTCCGGTCCAGTCATGGGAGATATTTTCTCATAATCTCACCCCTAAAGGAGGCAAGGATTTTTTTAAATTACTTTATTGTTGTTCAATTACAGTTATTTGCATCCAAGGAGGCAAGGATTTGGAAACAGTTTGATGTATGTTTTGTTGGAAAGAACCATCTACATTGAGAAGTACCTTGAAGAATTCATAAGAGAGAGACAGACTGTCCCTCCCACAAGGGATTAGGGCAAAGATTCTCCTGTAAAACTAAAAAGTATCTTTCTAATTATACTGGTCAATACTCTCCACCATGCAATAATTGGATAAGCATTATTTTTGTTTATTTATTAATCTTGACCCTGTCAGGTGCCAAGTTGTTGGTGACTGTGCATAGGAATCAGATGCATTTATGAGTATTTAACTGTCCAATCTTTTTAAAAATAAGATTTTTATATTTCTATAGCACATCAGCTAGTTCAAACTTAGTAGAAGTGCTTATAAGGGTTGCATATGCACCCAAGCATTTATTCATCTAAATAGAGTTTTAAGAACTGTAGAAATGATTGAAGCTTGGATTAGAACTCTGGGGAAATATCGAAGAAAGACTGATGATGCAATAGAGATATCCAGTGAGTAGCAGGACAAAATGAAATTGCAGGAACCTCTCTGGATCTTCCATAGAGAACCATTAAGAACAGATGAAAACTTGGGAATTACTAGATAATAATCGTCATCTAACTGTAATAAGTGCAGAAGAATATAAAAGATACACATCATAAAACCATGAACACAGCAATGTAAGCATGAAACATGTATCCTAACCAGTTATAATGCCTGAATATTTGGATCAAGATTTGTTACAATAGACTTCCGGCCAAGATGGAGGCGTAGGTAGACACACTGTGCCTCCTCACACAACCAAAAGAGGAAAAGACAACAATTTAAAAAAACAAAAACAGCCAGATCTGACAGAAAACTGAACTGAGTGGAAGTCCGACAACCAAGGAGTTAAAGAAGACACAAACATCCAGACCGGTAAGTGGGGCGGAGCCGGGTGGAGAGTGCTCAGCGAGACGCGGTTTGTGGAGTGGTACCGGCAATGCTCCAGCTGCCCGGAGAGGTTCGTGGCGGGAGCACCTGGCCAAAACGCAGCAGGCGCACTTGGTGAAACCGGGGCTGAGACTGGTGGACTGGGTGGTCCCTCATTCATGCACAGATAAACTGGGAGGAAAAGCTGAGGAGCAGAACAGACCACGTGGCCCACCAACGCATGGAAATAAAGCCTCAAACCACCTATTGAAAACACCTGTGGAGGTTGAGGCAGCAGTGGGAGGAACTCCCCACCTCACAGGAGAGTTCGTTGGGGAGACCTACAGGGACTTGGAACTGTGCAGGCCCGCCCACTTACCCTGGAGTCAGCAAAGAAGGGCCCAACGTGCTTGTGGGTAGCTGGGAAAGTATGGAGACAGAGCAAGCACCATTGTTCTCTCAGGCCCCGCCCCCACAGACAGCATCACAACACAAGGACGTGGGTTTCCCTGCCCTGGTGAACACCTAAGGATCTGCCCCTTAAAGTAACAGGCGCACCGAGAAAAAAATTGGCCCAAATGAAAGAACACATCAAAGCTCCAGAAAAAATACAATTAAGTGATGAAGAGATAGCCAACCTATCAGATGCACAGTTCAAAGCACTGGTAATCAGGATGCTCACAGAATTCGAAGAAAAATTGTCGCAATTACTTGAACAAATGAGAAGGGATGAGAAGGAAACTGGGACTCAAATCAGTGGAGTGGACCAGCAGAAAGAAAAAAAGCATCCAACCAGAAAAGAATGAAGAAACAAGAACTCAAAAAACTGAGGAGAGGCTGAGGAAACTTCAGGACATTTTTAAACGTCCCAACATCCGAGTCATAGGGGTGCCAGAAGGAGAAGAAGAAGACCAAGGGATTGAACACTTATTTGAACAAATAATGAAGGAGAACTTCCCCAAGCTGGTGAAGGAAATAGATTTTCAGGAAGTCCAGGATGCTCAGAGAGTCCCAAAGAAGTTGGACCCAAAGAGGAACACACCAAGACACATCATAATGACATTACCCAAGATTAAAAGTAAGGAGAGAATCCTAGAAGCAACAAGAGAAAAGGAGACAATCACCTACAAAGGAATTCCCATAAGACTGTCAGCTGATTTCTCAAAAGAGACCTTGCAGGCAAGAAGGGGTTGGAGAGAAGTATTCCAAGTCATGAAAGGCAAGGACCTACATCCAAGAATACTCTATCCAGCAAAGCTATCATTTAGAATGGAAGGGCA